>JASDQU010206784.1:6926-28474 GCA_032191745.1 Picea mariana
AACATTAACAGATGTTTCTCATTGTGGGTGAAGAAATCCATTAAAGACCAGCTGGAATAGGTCTACAAGGACACATATCCTTCTCTCATGCAAAGCGCTCTTCTAGGGGTTTCTTTAGACTTGGATCAAACAATAAATATAATCTTGTTGCGATTTGTCATCCTCTAAAGGAACATGCCCATTCACATGTAATGCTCTTGGATTGATAAGTGTATAAAGGGTCCACTTGACACCTCTCCTAGGCAAGCGCTCCTTTCAAGCATTATTCTCCATCAAATAATGCAATAAATTATAATAAAACACCCTTATAGATGGAGTGCTTCATTACATGTGAGTCATTAATATCTTTCATCTTGAAGTATGCCAAACAATGCTCAAAGGGTGGGGCGCTCCTCTACTCTTGTGTTATTCCATGCTTTAAGCCTTCTAGGATCAACAAGTCAATACATACTCCCCCAATGAAGGACGTTCCTTTAAAAATGCGCACTTGACCTTGGATAGGTTCTTAGTGTTGAAATATTGTAACTGCGAAGAATATTCTAATTACAATTGAGTTATTATATTATAGATCAAGTCCCCTTTTGTGGATTGATCATGTCGGGTTATGTAAAAGACCAAATCCCTTTTTGTGGATTGGTCAAACCATAGTTATATGGTGTTGTTTGTAAAATCGGCCCCTAGGGCTTATTAAAGTGGTTTTAACCACTAGTTAGAGAAGTTGGCCTTGCTTGGTGAAGAGACATAACCTTAGCGCTCCACAACTAGTATACATAAGTGAGGAGGGTGCCTCACTTATTCACTCACTCAAGTCACTCATCTAGTGCACAAGTTTTGAAGGAAGATGCAGTTAGAAGAAGGAGAAGAGAGAGGCGCATGATTAGTCTTGGATATTCTTGGTGGTTTGATCTTTTACTCTTGGCATTGCATTGGCAATCTATTATTGAGGAAGTTTTTGCTAGGTTTTCTCCCCCATGAGGGTTTCCCAGGATAAAATGTTGCGTACCTTGTGATTGTGTTTCTTTCAATGATCCTACTTATGCTATTATTGTCTAGTAAATTGAAAAGAACTTAATAGCAGCTCTAAATTTAACATGGTATTAGAGCTAAACTGAATAGAGCACCTTTCACTGGGCAACAAAAAACGTCATTGTTGTTGTACAAGAAAATTAGGGCTTTTTATTGGAAATAATTTTTTGCCTAAAAACCATCTAGAAAAGTGCGCCCTACCCTAGTGCATAATTTGGCAGCTAGAGTGCACCTTTTTAGTGGCCAGAGCCTCCGAACAGTGAAACCCTAGTTTTTACTAGTACTAGAAAACCAGAACTAGTACCAGAAGCACCAACCCAGATTTGCGCAGGTCCAGTGTCAATGGGTAAAATTTGGATTTTTTGAAATCTGACAGCGCCAGCTTACTCACCTCAGCCCAATGCATCTCCTTGTAAGTTCAGATTCACTTTCTGAGAGCTTTCATTTTTTGGTCATTTTCCCAGCTCCAGGTCAAGATGTTTGCAAGCACCAAGCTTGTTGACAAGTTAGAAGGCGTGGAAAACTTTCATGCCTGGAAGTACAGAATTGGACTCATTCTTGAGGACAATGACCTTGCAAAATTCATAAAAGAAAATGTACTAGAGCCCGAAGAAGATGCAGCCAAAGCAAAGTACAAGAAGGATATGGTTAGGGCCAAAAGGATAATTGCAGACTCCACTAAGGATCACTTGATCCCTCAAGTGTCTTCCAAGAATACTCCAAAATAGATGTTTGATTCCCTAACCAGAATGTATGAAGGAAAGAACATCAACCAGAAAATGAACTTGAGAACCCAACTCAAGAATACAAAGATGCAGAAAGGAGAAACAGTTCGTGACTATTTTTCTAGGGTTACTCATTTCAAAGAACAATTAGAAGCAATTGGAGACAACTTGGATGAAGAAGAACTAATCATGACAACTCTTAATGGTCTCACAAGACCCTGGGATGCCTTCGTCCAAAATATCTGTGCAAGAAAAGAGAAACTCCAATTTGACAGTCTAGGGGAAGAATGTGTTCAAGAAGAAGCAAGAGTAGCCAACCGAGAAGTTGTACTATTAAGGGATGTAGACCAATCCCTAGCTGTTCATACTAAAGGAGGAAAGAAAAGGTCTCATTTCCAAAAGGAGACTCACCCTCATAAGGAATCTCACTCTCCAAAGAGATTCACCCACTCCCATAAATAATCTCACCCTCCAAGGAGATTCCAGAAATATCATAAGGATCAAAGAAAATAAAAAGATTTCTCCTTTTATCAATATTATCACTGTGATAAGATGGGATGCATTGCTAAGAATTGTCCTTTTATAAGGGAAGATTACAAGAAGAGAAATAACAAAAGACATCATGCCCATGCAGTTGAAGATGATGAGCCACCCAAGAAGGTGACTAAAGAAGAAATTGAAGATTATGTTTTGTGATACCTGGAGAAGATACTTGGCTCTTAGCACTTGACATGAACTCTGATAAGAATGAATGATGTATCCTAAGTACCAGAAGAAGGAGGTTTGTACTTGTCCACTCAGATGTATGTGGCCCAATGCCATCAACCTCTCTAAGTGGGTATGTATACTACGTGTTATTTATTGATGAATATTCTCGCAAGACTTGGGTTTATTTATTGAAATCAAAAGATGAAGTATTTGGAAAATTCAAGGAATTCAAGGCCTTAATAGACAATCTCTCTGAAAGAAAGATCAAGATACTCAGGTCAGATAATGGAGGAGAATACACCTCAAAAGAATTTGTAAACTTTTGTAGAGATGTCGGGATTAAGAGGGAGCTCACCACTCCCTATAATCCTCAACAAAATGGTGTAGCAAAAAGAAAGAATAGAACAATAATAGAAGCAGTGAAGACTATGATCCATGATCAAGATCTTTCAATGCACTTATGGGTTGAAGCAACAAGAACAATCGTTTATGTCCAAAACAGATTATCCCATAGTGCACTTGGATTCAAAACTAAGTAATGTTCTCCGAAAATGTTCTCCGGAAAGAAGCCAAAAGTAAGCCATCTCAAAATATTTGGCTATCAAGTGTTTGTACACATTTCGAAAGAAAGGAGAACTAAGTTGGATTCTTTAAGAAAGAAGGGAATATTTGTTGGACACTGTGAGGTCTCTAAAGGCCCTCAAAATTTACATACTAGGTTACCATCATATTGAGATAAGTAAAGATGTAACCTTTGATGAAGAAACAACACTTAAAAGATCAAGGAAATGCCAGCTTGAAGAAGTATATGAAGAAGAACTTGTATCTCCCAGAGTTGCAGAACTTGTGAAGGAAGTTATAATTACCCATGATGTTGAGATTCTCGAAGATCATGATATGATAGAATCTCAAGAACCTCCCCAGATGACGATCTCTCACAAGAGAAAGACAACTTGGGCAAGGGAACTTATTCAAGATAGAGAGAAGTATGGTGCCCCAGAAGGAACCACGAGACAAAGCAAGAAACCTAAGCCATTCTCTAGTTATATGGCTTTGATGTGTGATCTCATAGAAAATGAACCTACTTGCTTTGAAGAAGCCATTCAAAAGAAAGAATGGGTAGATGCCGTGATAGAAGAATACCAGTCCATTATAAAGAATGATGTATGAGAAATAGTTCTCAGACCAAAGAACAAATATGTGGTATCTTCCAAATGGATATACAAGATAAAACATGCTGCAAACGAAAGTATTGAAAAACATAAAACAAGATTTGTAGCTCGTGGCTTTTCTCAAAAGGAAGGCATTAATTATGAAAATACGTTTGCTCCTGTAGCCATATACACTTCTATCAGAACAATCATATCTCTTGCAATGGAGATGAACACCAGATGGATGTGAAAACAACCTTCTTAAATGGTGTTATTGAAGAAGAAGTGTATATAGAACAACCCCAAGGGTTTGAAGTTGAAGATAAAAAGACTCACGTCTGCAGGTTGAAGAAAGATCTGTATGGGTTAAAGCAAGCTCCTAGAGCTTGGTATGGAAAAATTGACAGTTTCCTGACGAGCTTGGGCTTTACCAAGAGTAAAGTTGATTCTAACCTTTACTTCAAGGTTATGAATGATGAGCCAGTTATATTTCTACTATATGTGGATGACTTATTCTTAACAAGAGAAGAAAAACTCATCACAGATTGTAAGAAGAATCTCGCTGTAGAATTTGAGATGAAAGACCTAGGCCTGATGCATTATTTCTTAGGTCTTGAAGTTTGGCAGAGCCCAGAGAAGATCTTCCTTAACCAAGGGAAGTATGCAGTTGAAATAATGAAGAGGTTTGATATGTTGGAATGTAAATCCATGAATACACCCATGGAAACAAAGTTGAAGCTCATTCGTCAGAATTGGTCAATGCCACTCTGTATAGACAGATTATTGGTTCGTTGATGTATCTGATGAATACTAGGCCAAATATATGTTTTGTTGTGAACACCTTGAGTCAATATCTAATAGATATGAGACGTGTTCACCTCGTCGCTACAAAACATGTGATGAGATACCTTAAGGGTACGTTGGAATATGGTCTCTGTTATACTAGAGATCATGACTTCAGACTGTTTGGTTATACTAATTCAGATTGGGATGGAAATGTTTATGATAAAAAGAGCACTTCAGGATGTTGTTTTAGCCTGGGGTCATCCATGACTTCATGGCAGAGCAGGAAGCAATCCAATATTTCTCTCAGCACGACAGAAGCGGAATACATTGCAACATGTTCTACTAGTTGTGAAGCCATATGATTTCAGAAGTTGTTGATAGGTCTATTTGATTTGGAGATGGAAGCCACCATGATTCTATGTGATAACCAGAGTTTCATAAAGATGATGGAGAAACCTGTGTTCCATGATAAGTCGAAGCACATAGAGATCCGGTATCACTACATTCGTGATATGGTGCAAAGGGGAGATTTAAAGCTCCAATATGTTGGGACAGATGAGCAGGTTACAGATGTGTTGACCAAGCCTCTGTCTCGTGTGAAGTTTGAGCACTTCCGAGACAAGCTTGGAGTTGTCTGAAAGGACCTCCCTCGAAAGAGGGAGTGATGTTGATGATACTATAGTATCTTGACCAACAACGGGTAGCTCAGTTAGGATTTTATATCCTAGGATATTGATCATCCCTGGGCAGATATCAAAGGTCCGATAAGGACGGTCTGTCAGAGTACCTGTGCATGTATATGACAACTGTGGTCAGTAGTGGTAGCTCCGTTAGGATTTTATATATTAGGGAATCTTATGATTCCTGGGCAGATCCCGAAGGTCCGATAAGGACGGTCTATCAGAGTACCATGTGGTAGCTCCGTTAGGATTTTGTATCCTAGGGAATCTTTTGATTCCTGGGTAGATCCCGAAGGTTCGGTAAGGACGGTCTGTCAGAGTACCACAAAATGTTGTTATTGCACCTGCCTCATTCTGTTGCCATATGATGATGATGTTGTTATCTCAGCCTCGCGCTAATGATGTTGTTCCAACCTCGTGTTGTTGTTGATGATGCTTTTGTTGTTGATGATGTTGTATCAACCTTGTGTTGTTGATGATGGTGTATCAGCTTCGTGTTGTTGATGATGTTGTATTAGCTTCATGTCGTTGATGATGTTGTATCAGCTTCGTGTTGTTGATGATGTTGTATCAGCCTTGTGTTGTTGATGATGATGCTGTATTAGTTTTATACTAATTGATGTTGACGCAGATGATGATGATGATGCTACTCCAAATCCATGCTGTGAAAGATGATGTTATTGGTGATGAGAAAAACTTTCGATGATTTATAGATGTGCCAGTAAATGTTCTAGACGATGATGATGTTGCTCCCTCTCTCTCTCTCTCTCCTGATGATGTTGTCAGTAGAATACCCTTCTTGTTAAGGGGGAGTGTTGAAATATTGTAACTGCGAAGAATATTCTAATTATATTTGAGTTATTATCTTATAGATCAAGTCCCCTTTTGTGGATTGATCATGTTGGGTCATGTAAAAGACCAAATCCCCTTTTGTGGATTGGTCAACCCATAGTTATATGGTGTTGTTTGTAAAGTCAGCCCTAGGGATTATTAAATCGGTTTTAACCACTAGTTAGAAAAGTCGGCCCTGCTTTTGAAGAGACATAACCCTAGCGCTCCACAACTAGTATAAATAAGTGAGGAGGGCGCCTTACTTACTCAAGTCACTCATCTAGTGCGCAAGTTTTGAAGGAAGCTGCCGTTAGAAGAAGGAGAAGAGAGAGGTGCATGCTTAGTCTTGGATATTCTTGCTGGTTTGATCTTTAAGTCTTGGCATTGTATTGACAATCTATTATTGAGGAAGTTTTTGCTGGGTTTTCTCCCCCATGAGGGTTTCCCAAGATAAAATGATGTGTACCTTGTGATTTTGTTTCTTTCAGTGATCCTACTTATGCTATTATTGTCTAGTAAATTGAAAATAACTTAATAACATCTCTAAATTTAACACTTAGATGATAGAGGTCAACATCCTATGATAGGGCGCTCCTCCTCATAGATGTTTTACCCATCAAACATGCCAAAAAACTCTCCAATACCTCCTCTTAAGTTGGCATTCCTCTTTATGTGTAATCTTGCTAATGAAATGTGCCACCAAATACCTTGAATGAAGAGTGCTCCTCTAGATGAGTGAAATAATCTCTAAATGATCACTGAGTCTAACATGCCATGAGGCATCTCCTCATATGGGGCACTTTCTCATGCATGCACATCATCTAAGATTCCTTCCTAGAAGTATGATGTTCCTTTATGAACTTGCTATTTACCCACTCTTTGCTTAAGCATGTGACCAAGGTCCACATTGTGCCTCCAAATATGTAGAATATGTGTCGTACAGTGTGAGATGACACCTCGATGGTGAGAAATGCCTCCAAATATACAAATTTGCCTTGGAGAATGTGCAAGGTACCCCAAATGGAGAAATATGCACAAAAATATGTAGCAACCACATCAACATAGAATAAAGCTCCAATTGTATTAAGAATGATACAACAAGGACCTCCACTAAGCCAACATTCATTCAATACCTTGGTTTAACCATGAATAGTGAAGAGTACCATGCTTGGACAAGGTGGACCAAGAAAACCTTCACACCTCCATCACTGAATTGTTGAGAAAAATTCCTCTAAAAACGCAAAATGAAACATGCATTTTCAGGTGATAACGAGAAATATGATAAGATGAAGATGGTCACTGACCATAGTCTCCAAACGACATGATAGGCTTCACACAAACTTATTTCAAGCCCCCAAGGGTTGCAGGCAATATCAAGGCCATAATTAGATAAAATGTAGAAGCAAGAATGGTTATAAAAGTCCTTTGTTGTACAGGGTGCCATCCCCCCCCAAAGAAAACCCCATACTCAATGTTCCGACATTTTGGGGACTTGGGGAACCCTAGGAAACGTCCCCAAACTGTCGGGGACTTCATTGGGGACTCGGGGACTTGTTGGTCGTCCCCAAGATGTTTCAAGCAGATTTCAGGGATATTCAATGGATGTTGATGATTGGACGATATGATCATCTTTCCCATCCATTTTTTTTTGTATTACACTGAATCCAAATATGTTGTACAAGTTGCAACTCATGGGTTTTGATTTGGGTTTCTCGTGATTTAACTATTGTCTTTCTAGCAACAACACTACAACAAGCAAAGCCCTGTAGCAAACATAAATATATATAAGATATATAAATATAAATAAATAATCATTAAATAATAATAATTAATACATCACAATGAAAATACATATCTTATCCAAAAGATATGTCTATTAATGAAAGGGCACCCCTGCGTGGATATATATGGTCCTCATTGTCATCTCATATCACATATTTTACTCATATATATATATATATATATATATATATATATATATATATATTGGATTATTTACCCTGTGAGTCAAGTTGGTTCAACACAGTGGTATTAGAGCTTCGTTTTTTCTGATCCCTACCTTTGGCCAATGTCTTATCAGAGATTGTTTAAACCGGCCTTTGGCCAACCATACTCCATTCAAAGTTCTCTGATTTTTTTGGGTCATTGACCACCGGATTTTGGCCATTTAAAATTTATTGTAGAAAGACGTTCCGCTACCATATAAAAAAAATAAAAGAAAGAATAAGTACATAAAAAGGAAAAAATATAGAAAAGTTTCAAAAGATCATATTTATAAAAAAAAAAGAAATTAAGTATATATATATATATATATAAAAGAAAAGAACTAACACCAACAACCAACCGACATTATAGAGCCGTACTCTCCTCTACATCAATGACCGTATGATTTTTGTGAATCGTTCGTACTATCACAAAATTGATTGCAAGGTTATCGATTTTAATTTTGTACAACCATAGAAATATATTGTTTCCAGTTGTCCGTACAATCATTGATTAAAATATTGAGTGTTGTATCGGCTGCCCATATAATTTCAAATCAAACGACAGTACAAACATTTAAAAAATAAAAAATCTGTACAACAATATCTAATTTTAAAATCCGTACAGAATAAAATATTGAAAAAATTCGAACAACAATATTTAATTTTAAAATATTTGTACAACAAAATCTAATTTAAAAAAACCCATATAGCAATATCTGCCAATTGTCGTACAGAAGCTCCTGTTGTTGACGTATCGTACAATCAAATCCGTAGTATACATCGACCATTTTCTACTGTGCAAATTCAGTTTGTACGGAAAATCACTCACCAGAACGACCAATATTATCTTCAAAAGACTCCAGTGGACGGTCACGACCTTTAATTATCGAAGTTTAAAATTGATTAAAGGGAGAAGTGCGGAAGTGGTTATAATTTCATAAAGCTAAATATTTTTTTTTAAATAAAAAAGGAGTAGTACCTGCTATATTAGATTAGCACAAAACTTTGACAAAATATATAGTGGTATGGCTAAAGTCACCAAAAATGCTGCCGGTATCCGGAAACCAGCATAAGTGGGGAGCAAATAGCAGTTATACGATAATACATAAAGGAAAGTAGCATCTGTCTTGCCCGGAGGAAACCGGGACAGATGCTTATGGTCCAGATGAACATAAAACAGTTACACAATAAAACTAAAAACTAGGAAATTATAAAAACCTAGGCACCCGGTGACTTGTCGCCTTCGCCAGTCTGCCAAGTGGTCCTCGCCGGAATGGAAAAATCCTACGCGCACAAGGGGCACTTCCGCTGAGCTGGAGCACCGGAGAACGTGTCGAGGAGCAGGTCCATGCGCTGGCCCATGAGGAGGGCCCTATGTTCCAGGTCCGACATGTGGCCTCGGAGTTCGAACACCAAAGCCAGGCGCTCGTCGCTGAGGAGAGAGCCATGCATTCCGCCACCCAAGCAACTAGGGGGAGCAATCCTCAATTCCATTGCCTCACCAATGCCAACCGCAAGCTCCCTCTGCACCGCTTCAACCTCTGCATCCACAGTCTTCTTGGCACCAGCTGCTTGCAAGTCGCCCAGCCAGGGAATTTCTTCAACAATGCAGACGGGGAAGTCGTCTTCCCTAGCCAAAACGCGTTTGGTACCCTCCCAGCTGGTCATCTCCATGGCGCGGGGCTTCTCAACACTCGGCAGGTCCCCCATAAATGGGTCCTCCTCCACGACGCAGGTGGGAAACACATCCTCGGTCTCGGCCTCCTTCTTGTCACTCGGCTTAAATGTCGTGTCTTCCCTGCTACAACCAACTCCTGGTTCTGCAATAGTGTCGAGCAACGCCCGTCTCTCAGCCCGAGCCTTCTTCCGAAGAATGGAGGACGCCAAAGCCAGAGTGCATTCTAATTGCTCCTTCCGTCGCCGTTGCGCCTTATGGGCATCCCAGGCTGAACCCTGGCGAGGCCTGCCTCGCTTTCTAGCCATTGTATCCGGGGGGTGAATGCAAGTGCCAAGCAGTTGTAGTGCTAAGCTATAAGTCCAGGACGAGAGCGGTAGCAGGTGCGAAGCGCGAGCAGAGCGACTCTGTCATGGCACACGCAAAGACAAACAACCCTAGAAATCCTTATTAGAGTGCAAAGAAAAGGTGGTGAACGTCCAAGCGAAGAGCGTAGCCGAAGCAGGAGCATTCCCGCTCTGCCCGGGCTCATAAGAAAACACATAACCAGACACCAGAGTCATCTGTCCTCCCATATCCTCTTTCAATATGAGTGCGCAGGGGGTGTAAATGGTCGCGCGAGGGAGGAGTCCCTCCATCGTATGGCCTCTGCTATGGCCGTCCACCATCGTAAATGTTGATGTGTGGGTGGTGGCCATCGGCAATTAAACCCGAGCTTAGTGCTGATCCTGGTGTCACCACCACAGTGCCGCGTGTCACCCCATCCGGGGTCATAAAGCTAAATATTAAGATAACTTTAAGAAAAAAAATAAAAGAAAGAAAAATGTGCGAAAATAAATATATTACTATATTTAAAAAATCATTAAGTTAACTTTAAGGAAAAGAATAAAAAAGTGTGAAAGTGAATATATTATTATATTTTAAAAATAAGTGATATAACTTTTAAGGAAAAGAATAAAAAATGAAAAGTGAATATATTATTATATTATGAAAATCAATTATATATAAAGTTTCACTTTTTCATTTTGTACCAAGAGAAGGGACATAAAAAAACGTTTATATGAGTTGTAGAAAAACATAAAATATATTTGATGAAAAAAAGAAGGTTATATATAGGATTATTTTTAAAAGTCCACCTTAATTAAAGGTGCCAATAAGTTAAAAAAAACAAAGAGCATAAAATAATTCAAATATTCAAATAAAATATTATCGAAAGAAACTTAAGTGAGGAAAAACTATTTTCAAGGAAGCTATTGAATTCTTTTTGTAAAAGTGATAATAAATTACATTTTATCAATGAAAAATATATATTAAAGCAAAAGAAAGAATTTCAAACTATTTTCAAGGAAGCTATTGAATTCTTTTTGTAAAGGTGATAATAAATTACATTTTATCAATGAAAAATATATATTAAAGCAAAAGAAAGAATTTCAAATTTGAAGTTTTAAGAAAGGCATCGTTTATTATTAAAAAAGAAAAGAAAAGATCCAATTTAATTATCGAAGGGTTATATAAACACTTCCTAATCAAGAAATGTCTATTGTAAATTATGGACAATATCAAAATGAACAATTTTAAAATGACGAAAGGAAGATTTACTTATGAAGGTTATCTAATTTCATCTTACGGGTTTTCTACATTAAAGGGAAGTATTCAAGGAAGAGAGGTTAACATCATTATCAAATTGGAATATAATGAAAATTACATTAATATTGATTTGGCAAATCAATTATTAATTTCATAGCTGAATATAATTGAAAAAAAATATATATTTTTCAAATTAAGGAGTTACAAGTTAAAATTGATAAATATGAATATATATATATCTCAATTCTATGTTACAACTATGAATAAAGAGGAAATCGACATCATTATCGGGCTACCATGTTTTAAAAATCTAGGTACCTTCATCTTAAACATGGAGAAAAAGTTTGTAACATTTTCCCATAAGGAGAAGATGATAACATTACAAGACACTGCATTGGAGCCAGACCAGAAGACTTTAACGACATCTCAGAAGTAATACTTCAAGAAAATAAAAAAACAATGCAAAGAATGCAAAAAGAATTTGACGAAGTTATCATGGAAAAAAACGAAGAAATTTCCGGCTTAAAAGACTAGTAAAAAACTACTTACACAGATCAAGAAGTCAAGGGATAGAAAACAATGTGTTCATAAATTGGAACAAGAAAATCAAGACCTCGGAAAGAAATTATCAGAAAAAGATGGAGAAACCTTGTATTTAAAGAACCTTAATCAAAGATTATCGGAACAAATCAGAATGTTGGAAGGGGAAAAATGTAAGAAGGAAGACAAGAACAAAGTCACCAAATCAGATAAGGAAGAAAACTCACGCCTAAAGGTTCATAATCAAAGTTTACTCACACAGATTAAGAAGATAAAGAATGGTAAGAAGTCATTGGAAGATAAGTTAGAACGACTTAGCAAGGAGAAAGTATCGAAGTCTTCAAGTGAAAGAATCCAAGTTGAGGAGAAAGGGACAAATACAAATCCAGTTATTATCACAACTTAGGAAGATGACAAGCCATCTAAAGAAAGAAAATGCTTGCATGCTGGAGTACAAATGATGGAAATTCCAAGTGTAAATCTAGCAATCAAGAAAGCAACATCAACATATAAAAAATAAAATCATATACCGAAATTAAACCAAGAAAACTCTACAAACATGATAAGGGAAAATAATGTTATAAGAACTCCTTATCGACATCCAAATTATAAGAGCAGATATCTTAATTAGTCAGAATATCAATGTCATTCAATATGAAAACGACTAACTTATTGTCCGGAAAATATTGATAGCAATGCAATTAAGTCTCATGATAACAATTCATTGTGGAAGAGAAACGTTATGCAAAAGATTGATTTAGGATGGTCTAACCATTTTACAATTCGTCACTCATATCGTCTTGTATCGTCAATCTTGACAATGCCAAAAACAAAGAATTATGTGAAGACATTGCAAGCTAGAACAAAGACGTAAGTCTCTCCATAAATATGCTTTGAGGAAAAAACATTTCTAAAGGGGAAGATTGTAACAAACATAAATATATATATGATTTATAAATATAAATAAATAATCATTAAATACTAATAATTAATATATCATAATGAAAAGGCATGTCTTATCCAAAAGACACGTCTATTAATGAAAGGGCACCCCTGTGTGGGTATATATGGTCCTCATTGTCATTGTAATATCATATCTCATATTTTTCTCTTACATTTTGTATATATATTATTATCCTGAATTGATATCTTTATATTCCAAATATTTTGGATTATTTACCTGTGAGCCAAGTTGATTCACCACAAGCCTACATGTCAAAAAACTAGGAAATGCACATTTCAAAGGTTGATCCTTGTGGTTAGTGCTCTTGATCTTCTCATTTTTGGGGTCATCTAAGATTTTACATATTGTACATGGGTTTCTAGGAGTCATTCAAGTCTAGTTTTTCCACCATCCCAACCTCAATCATTGTGAAAACAATCAAATAGTAGTGACTCGGATTGGGTATTAAATGTTTGAATATATTCCTATTCAATCACCTTCTTAGTTTGGAATATGAATCTAATCTCTTTATAGAAACAAGGTGTTTTGTAGTGGTTTTCAACACAACTGTAAAAATATGCAGAACCTATTGAGAAGGGAATGCCTTTTGAGTTTTAACATAGTCATCATTAACAAGACATATGAGGAAGAAAAACTGCTATAGTGATAGGTCTCTGTTTCATAGACCCTTCATGGACCTTATCGCAAATTGCAAATAGTTACACTTAAGTTTTCTAAAGCTAAACTGCATTTTGCTCATGTCTAGGGGCCAATAATGGAATGTCACTCAGCCCTTTTTTAAATTGCTTGAGATTTTTCAGAATTGGCAAGTGTAAGGGCCGTGCATAATACTATATAGTATAACCTGCTATGCTGACAAGCAACTACAAATGTTTATGGTGAATTCTAAATTTTTAGTATATATATATATATATATATATATATATATATATATATATATTTGTTGTCCCTAAAAAATTTGGGGGTGCACTCGATCTGTCTCAGGTACGCATCCCCCAATCCCTGCCATTCCCCGGTCCCAAAAACCAATGCAACATAGTAAAAGTCCACAAGAGAATGGATAATTAATAATCATGAAAGAAAATGGCAATGTAACAACCATCGAATTGTATGGCAGGAGGTGTATAGTGAGGGAAGGGTAGCAAATATGGAAAATCATAATAAATTACCAATTGATTTGTGACAATGCCCATAGCCATGTGAGAATGCCTATGTATATAAAATGATCCTTGGATCCTGCAATAATACTAAAACTGGATTTCTAGAAATGTACAAGAGTGTGAGGACTGATTCACACTCACAACTGTGCTGTTGTAAGAGATTTTCTAAGGAATGAAAAATTGGAAAGTGGTATGTATTGGTGTGATTGGATTGCAAAGGGTAGAAGTCTAAAATAAACAAACTTTTGACTGACCATGAGGCATCAAACTAATATTCTCACCATCACTTGCAACTCACATTTTAAAAGCAAGTAGCTAAACAAATATGTTGCCTTGATTGCAACCTCCCAAAAGGATCCAAAGGCTTTCTAAGACAACTACTCATTCAGTGAATGCTTGCAGTTTGTATAATTTTGTTGTGAAGATGTATCAAAATTAATGATAAGTGGTCTTTTAATAAAAGTATTTCAGACAAAAAGTTCCTAGCATTGGTGCGAAAACAGTGCAATGAAGATAAAAATCACTGATATGGCAGGAAAATTTTGGCCAGAAATACTACAAGAACACTTGAATATCTTAGTGCACGATGGTGGAAGATTGGAGATGGTGATGGAGAGAAATTTGGATGGAAACTGGAAGCATGGATAAACAAAAGAGAATTTAGGAGAAGATAAGATGTTAGTCAAAAGGAACAAGCCAGGGAATTTTGGATCCATTTATGGTTTTTACATTTTAGCATGAAATCTTAGATTTAATAATAGCTTATTAATGCATGATTTAGTTTTGTACAATAATACATTGAAAAATACACATTCATGCTAAAAATAAACTCAGCAGAAGCATAAACACAGCCACACACAAATACACAAAGGATTTGCTCTGGAAGTATCACTCCTCTGAGGAAAACCAACAGAACTTCAGATCTTCTATTTAGTACATGGTTAATGAGTACATTACATTGTTAGGATCTGAACTAACTCTTCAGATCTGAGCTTCTTCTGATACCTCCAGAAGCAATCTGCCTCACAAAACACTTTTGTTGCTTCTTGATATGAATCTGGTTGTCCTTCTTGATAGGCCGTATGACCCTCCTCTTGGCTCATCTCTCAGCAAAACAATGATAGTTGAGGTCCTAGCTCAACCTCCTCTAGCAAGCTCGACTTAGCTCCCTGCCTTGATCACGCTCAAAACTCCCTCTCAAGCTCAGATGGTGAGTCTCTCTTGTGATGATAAGAAATGAGACTCTCTTGGTCTTTTAAGAACCCTATCCATCTTCTCATTCAATCCCGAMCCTTAGATATTCATCTCAAGATCTAGATYTGACGGTGGGGACTTAATCAAGCATTGAGACAACTTAATTCACATCCAATTGTTGTGACTTAATCTCATGTTGACTTAAGTGATCCCTACCATCACTAGGTTGTCTAGACATCATGGGGGCCCCTTCCACACTACTAGACACCTCTAGTGTGGAAGTACCTGCTTGAGCTACATAATCTAACACTCCCTCTTAGCGAGGGTGACACTACCACTGGAGATGCCTCCTCCATGGTCCACATCACTGTGAGTCTCTCCCTATGAATCTGAGAGACATGATCCCTCTGAATCTATATACTCGGCCTTCTCTATATTGTAGCTACCTCTACCCGCTGCACTAAATCCATCTGAGTATCCCCACTCATCCAGCTAGGACCACTCCCACCATGTGGGTCTGCTAAGGAGAGCCTCCTTCTCTCTCAAGAATGATCCAACTGATCCTCTTCTCCTCTTGGAGTTTTATATGGGATGGCCCCATATCCTGTACAACTGACCCTCACTGTGGCCGATCATAACAGGTACCTATGGAGCTTCTCCCCATGTAGAGAAAATATGGACTTCATGACCATAAAAATCAACTCCATAGCCCTGATCCTCCAAGGCTACACCTGAGAGAACACTGACTCACATCCTTGGTATAAAGAGTACCTTAGTCACCCTTAGATTCATGCTTGACTCTATTTGGAGGGTCATTGTTCCTTCTCCCTTGAATGCTGTCATGTTGGTGTGAATCCTAGACCTCACAAAGCCCCTAGCCCGGGCTGAGAACTCCTGGAACACATCTTCCTCTCCAGTCATGTGACAGGTGGTACCACTGTCTATGTACCACCCTACTCTGGGTCTTCCTTCTTACTCAAGGAAGGGATTGTACTCCTGCCTAAACATCTTGGAGAACTCACATGTTGTAGCAACCAATTGTTGCTCCTCCTCATCCTCATCATGGTCCTCCTCCTCTGCTTGAGAAGCCACTTGATGATTCTTTCCCTTTGTCCCCTTGACCCTCTTGGCCTGAGGACACTGACTAGCATAGTGGCCAAACTCGCCACACATGTAACATTTGATCCTTGAGAGGTCCTTCTTGGGCTTGCCTCGTCCTGTGGCACCCCCTCCTAAGACAATGGCCTTCTTTCCTTTCATCCCCTTTCTAGAGGCAAGAGCAATGTTCTCCTCTTCCTCCTCTGCATCCTCATCCTTTCGCCTCCTGATCTCTTCGTCACCCTGCTTTCCATTACTCACAAGCCACTCCACAAATTTTCAGTTGCCCAGGACCTGCTGCCCGCATCCTCCTGTTGTTGCTTGGGTCCTTTTCTAGGCTTCTTGAAGCTCTTCTTGGCGCTTGTCGGCTATTTCAGCCTACTACCCAGCCTTCCTGCTAGCTGTCGAGGGAACCTACCCACTGCCCGAACAATTTTAGGCACTCCCGTCTGCTGCTCGAAGGCTGCCCAACCCCTGCTAGGTCTGCCCGCGAGTCTCAACCCCTGTTGGGTGGCTAGTTTGGAAACTGGGTTGTGGACTTCCTCTGTCGGTAGCTGCAATGCCTGCGACCCACACTCAACCAGCCCATGTACCAACTCCTCGACCCCTCTCTGACGTCTCCCTTTACAACGACAATTGCTTCATCTCCTGAGCCAACAACCATTCTTTTTCTACTGGTCGGATCCTAGCCACTGTACGCACGACGACTTACACTCTGCTCGCCCAACTGCTACACCTGCAAAAATCTGTCGATGAATCCTTTGTGGTGGCGACTGTGTGCCTTGACGACAACTGCCACAACAACTATTTGTTGGCTCTGCTACGATTTGCTGCCTCCGCAACTCTCCACGCAATCGGGCCACTACCTTCTATTGTTGGCAACTTCCAGTTGCTCATGGCTACCTCTGTTTGCCACTATCCACATATGTCATCTATGTTTCAGACTGCTGGATGTTGTCTTCATCCACAGCTGCATGTCCACCTCACTATGTGCTACCGACGACTCTATTGGCCGACCCAGCTCCCTTGGCGGCTCCAACTACCACTCCAGATGATCACGCGACAATTCACTCTGTCGGCGACTGCCACTGCAACCTGAAGGCTCCCCCACATGCTCAAATTGTGTACTTTGTTACTCCTAATCACACAACTGCCGACACCTTCATGTAAGCTTTGTCCACCAAGAAGATTGACGCGGCTCCAACCGTCACCACAAACTTAGTTCGATGACTTGTCTCCTCCACGTGAGCCTACTCCGCGACCACGTTCCACGTCTGACTAGAACAAATGGATATTCACTGCAGGCCTGTGGTTTCTCTCTTTGGAACATACCTCCACCAGATCTCACCGACTGTCTTTCTCAACCCACGAGCATGTACTATTGCTCGACTGACTCTTCCTCATTGTTCGATCCATCCACAGGAACTTCTACCGTGCTGAAGAATCTTGATCTCATTCAAAACTTGATTTCCTCGTCAGAGTCCAAGCTCTAATACCATGTTTACATTTTAGCATGAAATCTTAGATTTAACAATAGCTTATTAATGTATGCTTCAGTTCTGTACAATAATACATTGAAAAATACACATTCATGCTAAAAATAAACTCAACAGAAGCATAAATACAACCACACACAAATACACAAAGGATATCCTCTGGAAGCCTCACTCCTTTGAGGAAAACTAACATAAATTCAGATATTCTATTCAGTACATGGTTAATGAGTACATTACAATGTTAGGATTTGAACTAACTCTTCATATCTGAGCTTCTTTTGATACCTCCAGAAGAAATCTGCTTTACAAAACACTTTTTCTGCTTCTTGATATGAATTTGGCTGTCCTTCTTGATAGGTCATACGACCCTCCTCTGGGTCAGCTCTCAGCAAAACAATGATAATTGAGGCCCTAGCTCGACCTCCTCTGGCAAGCTCGACTTAGCTCGCTGCCTTGATCACTCTTAGAACTCCCTCTGAAGCTCAGATGGTGAGTCTCTCTTCTGATGATGAGAAATGAGGCTCTCTTGGTCTTTTAAGAACCCTAGCCATCTTCTCATTCAATCCTAGCCCTTATATCTTCATCTCAAGATCTAGATCTGATGGTGGGGACTTAATCAAGCATTGAGACAACTTAAGTCACATCCAATGGTTGTGACTTAATCTCATGTTGACTTAAGTGATCCCCACCATCACTAAGTTGTCTAGACATCATGGGGGGCCCTTCCACACTACTAGACACCCCTAGTGTGGAAGTACCTGCATGAGCTACATAATCTAACATATGGTAGTGAGGTTGCATATATAGGAGATGTAATTTGCTATACTTATGTTGGAAATCAATCCTAAAAGATCAAATGTTGGAGAGGGAATTCCTCTAAAATTAATGTTTATTGATAACTGGGCATGGAAAATGTGGACTAATTACAGTGCTTGGATATTACCTTATATCATGATAGTCCAAGGCCATATTCCAACAATTACCGGCTTGGTTTCAAATATTTCCCTCTTAACAAATGAAGGAAAATGTACCTTGGGACATCCAATTCACAGCTTAAATATTTTTGTCATTTGATCACGTCCTTATGGTTGAGCTTGGATACTAATGGTTTTTTGGATTGGATTTTTCTATTTGGTGGCACAAACTTCCTAGTATCTGGTCATCTCTTAAGGGCCAGGTAATCCCACATGTTAGCATCGGAAGTCACTCCTGGATTGCAGCAGGAGCAGAGCCCGACACCCATCAGTTTATTTTCACGATCTGTTTAATGGGGTGATCAAATGGAAGTTAACTCAAAACGATGTGGTTCTAACTCCGAAACTAGGCTAGGCATGCATGGGCAAGTGAGGTCTTAGATAACTTCAGACAATGAGTTGTAGTAAGGGTGAGTAAGGGGGAAGACTTGTATAAGAGAAAAGCAGAGGTCTGTCGTAAACACCAGGTTCCTAACAGACTATAGAAGAAGGCATCTAAACGCGAGATCTTCTTACATTCAAACGCAGAAAACCAGAGAAAACAACAATGCCACAATAAATCCTTTATCACAACATAATTGCCATATTCTGTGCGAATCAGTCGATCACGAACTCTCTTATCATAAGATGAAAACCAGATGGAGTGGGAAGACTGTCTGTCATTAAACAAAAAATCTTACACACCAATGCATAACCAGAGAACTAGAGTCTGTGCTAAAACTTTACAATCGGGAGCTTCGCTCTACCATCGACCCCCCTACAAAAATACAAAGACCGAGTCTATATACTCAACAAAATTTGCTTATCAGAGGCATGTTCAGTCATCCAAGGCGTGGTGTCCCCTCAGCCGAATTTGGACGGGTAACTTTCGTCAGACGCCGCGTTAACTGCACATGGCTCCTGTAGGGGAGATAACAGCAACATTAAAGGCCAACATGGCGCGTGCAGACTTTATCTGGTCAGATGAGGACCGGCCATGACCTTTTGGAGAAAATCAGTGTACAGGACCATCTCGGGCAGACTGTCTTCTGGAACCTCCATACCTCACATTCAATAAGTGAGATGAGGTTTCAACTATCTCTGTTCACCTTCATTTAATTCTTCAGCGAGGACCAGGATCGAAGTCGCGTCAGATGGCACATGGAGATCACGATGATCCTTTTGGCGGCTAGCCCCGACGCCTTTGGCTCCTTTTGCACAGTTCTTTTCTTTCCCAGGTGGCCACGGGTTGTGACCCTGTGCTTACTCGCAAAGGATCTTTCGGCGTTCGTGAATAGGAAGGGGTTGATCCCCGTCCCTTGAAACCGTGATGAACGAAACGCCGAGATGGCTTGAGTTGGCACTGCGCGTCCCCCTAGATCTGACGGCTCTGAACTCACCCGATGATGTTGTGAGCCCGATTTCAGGCGCTATCGGCACTTCGGGGTTCAGGGCTTTGAGATGTATAATGACAGAAAACCTTCACCCTTTGAACTCGGGACTGTCGAAAAGCCGACGTGACCAGATCTCGTGCCACGTGTCCTTTGGATGAACAACTGCCATCCATGCCCGCACATGATGTGGGCGTTATCCATTGCGCTATCCTCGGCGCATGTTCTCTATCTGCGACTTCCTGCCAACCGTTGATCTACTCATATGGATGGATCAGGACCGCTGACACTATAATTTTGCCCGCTCGCTTGATTTTAAGTCCGAACAGGACTTCTTCTGTTTGCTGCGCTTGGGCTCTCCTCGTGCAACCTTCAGACCTAGATATCCCGATGCCGAAGACAAGTAATGTTGCTAACATTAGGCTCCATGGGGGATAGAGTCGTCCCTGTGATGCTCTAAGGACTCATTTTTTAGTTCCAGTGCCTTGCTGTTGGGCTATGGAGTCAAGCTCAAAACACTCCCTGCTCAAAATATAGTCCGAAAAGTAAAAGTAAAACAAAACAAGATACATGCTCAAAAGAGATTATTTATGTACAGTCCTAAACTAGTAAAACTGTATATACATGGGCTAGGTGAAAGAAAATTTCCACCATAGCCACCCATACTGCTTGGTGATTCATCCCTTCTCTTTACCGCAGATGCTCCATAAAATGCTAGGGAGGTATGATAGGCAGATGAAGATGAGGTTAACCATGTTGTCCATACCCCCAAATGTTGAGAAGGGAAATAAATTTATAGGCTCCAAAGCCTTTGGAAAGAACAACTCCATATAAGACCCCACAGGGTCACCATATCTAATGCCATGGGAGTTTAGTTGGTCAGAAAACATCTCTTGTCCTTCGTGGTTGTTTACCTGTGGCATGATGTCTTCAGAGTGCACTAGTGGGCGGAGGACAGATGCAGGTTGGCCAATGCTAGATGACACCTGCCCACAAACAGGCTCTGGATAGGAGATGAGTTGTCTACTAATCCCTTCCTCTTTATGCTGCTCTGTGCTTCCTGCAAGCCTAGTAGAGTTGATTTCCACCCATGGCCTTTCCTTAATTAATAAAAGAACATGCTCTATAATGTGGTCTTGGAAATCTTTCATAACACAATACTCACTTGTGAGTATTGGTGGACTAATGTTATTAGAACATTTCGAGAAATCTGAAATGTAGGACTCCATGCATATGGCGACAGGATCGTGGGGAGTATGATAGAATCCTGGCCGCTTCAGAAGACCAAGATGTTCTTCTGCAAAAAACTCTCTACTCACAAAAGAATGTCCCTCCCCCTCATGGGAAAACCACTCTGGATCTTCTACAACTGCAACTTTTACCCCAGAAAGATGATATTCAAATAAAGGAGCAGCAGGATCTAGGTCATAATGACTATTTCTGGGTTCTTGTTCCAGATCTGATCCATAATTGCTATATCCTTGCTTAGATTCTGAAACAGACTGACAGTCTTCTTCCTCCTGTATATGCAAATCTGCCTGCTTACGAGTCCACCTGCTAGCCCTGATGTTTTCCTCAACCTCTATAGCATCCTCAAA
>JASDQU010206785.1:7897-22919 GCA_032191745.1 Picea mariana
AAATGGTTGGTATGGGACAGGGAACCTGAGGGATCCATACATCTACTTGATGGTTGTAATCTGCAGGTTGTATGGAGAAAAGGAATGCTCCAAGTTCTTAGAAGCATGGATTCCCCTAGTGTACATTTTTTCTATCTCGGGGAGCAGTTTCAACTGGGGAGAAATCATCTCCAAGCAATTGAGCACCAACGTAGTACATGATCAAATTATGAAAGAAGGAGAAGCTCTTGCGTTTCACATGGCCCCGTACCTACTTGATGTTATATGTGCAAGAAATGTCTTTTCCAATAAGAGTTTAAGCCAGCACGTTGCAGAACTTCCTATTCATGTCTACTTCAACATATTATGGGAGAATAGGTACAAAATATCCTACACCCTTATTTGTGATGAATTCATCTCCCAATTTTATTTTATTTTATTTAAAAAGGAATGCCCGAGGTTGTCTGTAGCAGCCAAGAAAATTATATCGAAGGTAGGTCATTGGTATCTAGACAAACACACAACTTATATCAGGGTGTTCAGGGCCATCGGAGCACCACATTTACTCCCTACTCACGTCCCAGACTGGCTCATTGTGGGAGAAATATTCTATCAAACTATCCTGGAGGGATATAATGCCACACTAGTTAAGGAAAATAAATGGGCTTTCATACCCTATGACTTCCATGTGTGGTTTTATCTAGTGAAGGACACTACTCAAGACAAACAACAAGGGTTGAGTCATCTTGAATTCACACTTCCGACAAGAAGGTTTTGTAAGCACGAGCCTAAGGGCCTAGTCCTACAACATGCTTCACAAGTATCGTCCTATTGTCCATACGCGCATGACAAGTTTGAGGATGATATTTTTACAGAATTCACTCAGGATTGGGAGGAGGTAGTATGGAGGAAATCCAACCCGAACATGACCAGGTTCAAGGCTATGAGAATGGATGAATGGGTGGAGACAATAGAGCAGTCGGCTCAATAGGATCTCAGAGTTAGAGAAGAAATTAGAGAAGCAGAGACCACAAAGGCACAAAGGAGAGTATTTCTCTTAGTAGAATGAGCACAAGGAGTCATTGATCAGTTAGAGAATGATCATGAACTCATAGAAATTATGAGTATCCCCTCGGACAACCCAATCACAATCGAAGGAGAACCAAGTGGATTAGAATCAATACAACTGGAAGAAATCACCAATCCGGAAAACCCTAGAGTTCCATCACCACAGATCAGATCACCAGAGATAATTCCAACCCAGCCTGAGGTATCAAGGATGCCAAGTGGAACAGGTGTACCAAACCCCCTGTTTGATCTAATAACCATCTATGATGATGAGGAGAGTCTGGAGGTTTCCCTGGTAACCCCATTACCGATTACAGAGGAGAAGGAGCTGGAGAAAGCATCTACCCCAAGTCCTGATGCTCCTGTTTAATACCTTCCCTAGAGCGACCATGAGGTCAAAAGTGTCTTAGACACTAGGTTACTCGACCTATCAAGGACCCCAAAAGATAGCTCGAGGTATAAGATAGGATCGGATGGTCAAAAATAGGATGTTCAACAGCAAGAGATCGGCACCTCGATAGCCGATGACCAAGTAAGTACTGAACCAATCCCTAGTTCTTCAAGTTTGGTCAATGCCTCACCAGTCGATGAAAAACAAATAGAGGTTGAGCCATCGAAAAATATGAAACAAGTCCAAGAACCAACCCTGGAACAAATACACACAGTCGGGAGGCTAGGAAACACTCTAACCTGGGGATAACAAAAAATCCTTGAGCCTATTGATGAGGTTGACGACATATAAGTGATATCCTATGAAAGAAAGAGGAAAGCTATCATGAAGAGGACCACCAAGAAGAGAAGGATCACGCTATATATCTCAATTCTCATCACCACGGAGGAGAAGTTGCGTAGCATAGAACATGCCAAGACATCTAAGGTTATCGGCGCAGGGATGGCTATCATGGATACCACGTTGGATTGAGCAAGGAGAGATGAAAAGGAAGTAGTCATTGCACTTGAGGAGTTGGAGCATCTTGGCCATTTGGAAAAATACTATCAAGACTCCATGCAGACCACGGTGTTTTTGAGGAGTGAGTTCCAGGATGCTTATGAAAAGTTCACAAATGAACAGCACCTTTTCACTACAGGTATAGTCGATTTCCAAGAAGATACCCTTATGGAACTGGCAACTTGGAAAGATGTGGAAAGGTGGTATGAAAAAGAATACCAGGCAGTAGAAAGGATTGATTACATCAACGTAGTACAAAAGTTCTGAGATGCCAAAGAGCATGGTATTCAACTGCTAATGGATAGAAGCATCGCTCAGATCAGAAAATAAGTTGAATACTAAGTAAATATGGCTCAGGAACCTCAGCAGGAGATATAGAAGAAGTGGGTCGAGTGCGAAAAAGGCTAGGAAAAGATCAATCGGGAGATGAAAGGCATCGGCCTCCCATAATTCGGCTCACCCGAAGACTTTGTCAACGTGCATGACATATTCAAGCGACATGCAGAACAAGACTCGGCATGGAAAACAGATATCACACAGGTGGAAAGCATGGCGCTAGGTCAAATACAACAATTTGTGGAGAATTCGATCAAGGCTCATGAATTTTTGTTGCGGTTGAGTATTAAAATAGTCAAATACAGAAAAGGCATTAGAAGTGAAAGATATTCTTTCAGCCCCGATGGACCATCACAAGTTCTTGTTTGCGAACACATGCAAGGATCTCTTCGTCAAGTGGTCAGAATATGAGAAGAGTCATCCACTCCAGTAAAACCATGAGATGATTATCAGAGAATAGAGAGATCAAGCACCACGTGGCGATATTTTTTTTTACTTAACTTAAACTTGTAGTGGCTATTTTTAGTTAGTGATTCTATATAAATAAATGGATTGACCTTTTAGAAAAGGTCGATGGTTTTTTGTAAAGACTCTCATTTTTTGAATTGTAAAGAACTATTTTTGAACTGCCTTAATTGAGAATTCTTATTTAGGACCGGAGACAAATTTATGTTTTTCATAAAAGGCATTATGTGATTGGATTGAGGAGGAATTACTTCCAACTTTATGTCAGTAATTTATTTTGTAACGAGTAAGAGTTTCTGCACCTATTGATAAGTTATATGTTTCAATATTTTTGCAGTTCTTATTCTTAATGATGGAAAGAAAATTTTTGTGTTAATGTGTGATTAATTTTAGATCTAAGGAATCTATTTTTATTGCCATCATCTTATTACATGTGTATTTTCTTACGATAATTGTATCTCAGTCAATAATTGAAATACCAACAATTTAATGTATTAGTACTAGGCTTGTAACAAGTGTGAATATCTTTGTCTACATGCTTGAGCATGAGGGTTATCCCAAGCTCAGCCTTCTTCGGTAGTTAAGACTCCCTTCCACCAGTTGGTTTATACCAGCACACATCATTTTATCAGACTCATCTAATAAAAGAAAAGGAAAAAAGAGAACGTTTAAACTGAAGGAGGAACTTTCATAGGAATACATCTTGTCAATCACCACGTAAAGCCCATCGATAAATTAGCTAAATCAAAATATTTGGAGAACCATTACACCATAAAACACCACAGAGTATAATTGGGCCTCTATGGTGGGTTTGGTTCTTGTTGTTGAGTCAAAGGGATTTAGGACCTCTCGACAAGCATCAATGCCATTTCTCGAGGCATCACATTCCACAATAAAGGTTTTTTTGAAGTCTAGTGTGGTCAAGACAGGAGCTTTGCACATCGCCTCTTTAAGTTGTTCAAAATATTGAGTTGCCTCTGGAGTCCATGAAAATGCATCCTTCTTAGTTAATGTCACTAAAGGTGCTTCTATTCTTCCATAGTTCCAAGAAAACTTGTGGTAGTAACCTGTCAACCCAAAAATCCTCTAAGATTCTTGAATGTTTTGGGAATCAACTAGTCCATGATGGCCTTAATCTTGTTAGGGTATACCTTGAAACCTTCATGAGATACAATATGACCCAAATACTCTACCTCCTTCACCCTAAAGAAACATTTGGATGGTTTGGAATATAGTTTTTTCTCCTTTAGTAGTTGTAGCACCTTGTCAACATGTCGTGCATGATCCTCCCAAGACTTTCTATAGATTAGTATATCATCAAAAAATACTAACACAAATTTTCGAAGGAAAGGCTTGAAAATGGAATTCATCAACCCTTGGAATGTGGAAGGTACATTTTTAAGGCCAAAAGGCATGACCAAAAATTCATAATGGCCTTCATGAGTTCGGAATGTTGTTTTTGGGATATCTTCTTCCTTCATTCTAATATGATGATACCCTGAATGGAGATCCAACTTTGTGAAATAGATTGCTCCATGTAGTTCATATAACAATTCTTCAATGATGGGAATGGGAAGCTTATCTTTAATAGTGATCTTGTTGAGCTCTATATAATATGGACACATACACCATGAGCCATATTTCTTTAGTACCATTACCACCGGTGCAAAGTAAGAACTTTGGCTAGGTCTAATAATGCCAGCCTCTAACATTTCTTCAACCATGCACTCAATTTAACTCTTCTAGGAATAATGGTATCTGCAAGGCCTGATGTTATGAGGAACACTCCCAAGAATTAGGTGAATATAATGATCATGATTTCGAGTGGTTGGAAGACCATTGGGAATATCTTCAAATAATTTGGAATGCTTATCAATGATCCCTTGGAGATATAGGGGAATAGATGGCTTAGATGTTTGAACATTTAGTGAGCATAGTTGTGCAATTACACCCTGATGCCCCTTTTTTAATAATTTTTTCATGCCATTAGAGCTTATCACCTTACTGGGTTTCCCTATGATACCCCTTAACTCAATTCCTTTTCCTTCCAATGAAAATTTCATGAAAAGTTCTTGAAAATTAAAAACCATTGTTACTAATGATTGTAACCATTGGATTCCTAGTACGACATCAGCATCACCCATGGGTATAGAAATCATTGGACTATTCATTACATATACCCCCATAGTAATATTGATCTTATTCCATTTTCCTAAGAAATTGATATTTCCTCCATCTGCAATCATTACTTGAAACTTTGGTGTTGGATATATAAAGCAATTGAGAGTTTTGGCTAATTTATAGTGAATGAAGTTATGAGTACTACTAGAATCAATTAGGACTATTACCTTTTTCTTTTTTATATATCCTTTGATCTTGAGGGTTTAAGGAGTGCTAATTCCATCCAATGCATTACATGATATCGTGGGAGTCAACTCTTCAGAAGAAATCACTTCTACATTTTCATCTTGATATGGTTCTTGTTCTTCTTCCTCTTCACAATCTATGTAGAATAATTTCTTCTCACCACACTTATGTCCCTTACTGTACTTGTTGTCACAATTAAAGCATAAACCTTTTGGTTTTTTTTCCTCCAATTGTTGACGTGTCAAACTTGTAGGTTGAGGTGTTTTAGAAGAAGGAACATTATTCTCTCGATAGATGTTAGGAGTGGTCCTTCTAGTAGCCATAGCCATATTTTTACTTTCAACATTTCTTTCCACCCTGAAGGCATTCTCCAATGATTTGGGTTCCCAAAGGCGAACCTCATGTTGAATGTTATCCTTTAAAGTTCCTATGAATACATCAATCAGGTGCTCATCCAGAATATATGTTACATTTATATTCAATCTTTGGAAGTTCTTAATGTGCTCTGCAACTGAACCCTTTTGATTGAGATTTATCAATTGCCTAAATAAGGTGTTTCTCCTTGTATCCTCATAGTGTGCTACCATTTATTCTGTGAAAATTGTCCAAGTGACGAGTGATTTGCGATAACAAAGCCATCAATACTACACAAATTGATTGGGTTCTAAATATAAAGAAGCAATTTGTACCTTTTGTGTATTTGGCACATCATGTATATCAAAGAATTGTTCCATATGAAGTGTTGGTTTTCTATGTCCTATCTGAGTTCGTATTGAGTGACCCAAGGTTCATGTTTGTTCGGGTTTCCAACAAAGCCTCTAAAACTATCGGCCCTCCTGGTAAACTAGAAGGAAAAATAGTACACATGGTGCAGTGTCGTCTCACCCGAGATAGTATTACTGGGTGGCTGCAAGACTCATGTGTTTGCAGCCTAGGATTGAGTGGGAGATCTAGGAACTGTGCACTGAGAGTCCTATTGTAACTTATTAACGCAATACATTGTTATTACAATTTATGCAGGAAATATAATGACTCATTCATTTAGCTTAGCCATAGTTATTGAAAGACAATAAAGACACACATGCATTCGATCACAAAATAAAGATATTACCGTGGTTCACCCCCCCTGGGCTACGTCCACAAACATTTGTCTCTCAACTCTTTTATTATAATCGTTCGATCACTACAACGACGCGTGATTACAACGTTTCTCAGTTGGGTAAGATTTATATAAGGCATACTAGATCGCACCAGGCTCCTCATCTTATGATCTAACCCTCAATATCTACCCTCCTCAGTCCTCTCTAGTTCAAAAACTTACAAAATTAAGTCATACGGAAAGATGTTACATGTCGAGTCATTAAAACAATTCTCTCTATAAAATATGACTAGCCTCTTCTCTTAGACCTAGGTATCTTTATTTATACATTTCTAGCTCTTCAGCCATTATAATACATTACCAAAACCCTAACCCTACCGTCGTTAGGTATTCCATGCATGTGTGCGTGTTGCTTTTCCTTCCAGCTATCGCTTTCCTCGCGCATGCCTTCTTTCCCAAAATCACCTTTATTTCCACCTTGGCCTGCTTCCAATAGGACCCCAACACTGACATGTGGCTTGTCCCGAGCCACCTACCCTTTGTTCTCTTCTTTGATCTCCCTGGTGATTGCCTGGAAATTATCCTTGAGCTCCGTTGCTTTTGTTTGCACATGTGCAGTCTTATCCTTGAGTGTGTCTACTATCTGGACTGCAATTTTGTCACTGATCAATCCGGCACATTCTGCTTAGATCTGCACTATCAGTGTCTTGGCTTCCTCTTCCTGTGAGATGAATTCTACTACTTTCTCTTGGAGCAGTTCCATTTGAGCTTGGCACTCCTTTTTTCGTGTTTTCACTGTGGTGAGTTATGATTGCATTTTCTTCATATCATGTGCCCCTTTGACGCGCTTTGTGATGGTCATTGTCTTCTGCCTCTTCTTGAGGTCTTGGATAGTTGTGCTTATCCTTTCTTCTTCCTTGTCCCACTATTAGACTTGTTAAGATTCTTCTAACTTTGTCCACAGTTGTGTTTCTTCCTCGAACAAGTCAATTGTTGTGTGAATCTGTTGATCTATCTCCTACAGCTTCTATGTTGCCTCATGCTTCCTTTTCTCCCTTACTTCTGGTGGAGTTGTAGGTGTAATTTGTTCACAGATATTCTTGATCTCCTTTTGATATTTATCGATTTCCTGTGCAATCTGATCAATATTTTCTACTGTTGTGAGTACGTCCCTCTGCGCGGTCATTGGAATCTTTACATAAGTTCCTGCCACTTTCTCCTCCAATCCATTCATGCACTTCCTTTCCTCTTGGGTCTCGAACTTAGCCTACTCAAATATTATTTCCAGCGCGTCCCGCTTCTCTGTTGCCTGTTGCAATTTGGCTAAGTTTGTGCATGCACGAGACTGTACCTCTTGGGTAACGCTAACCTGCAATTTGTGTAGAGCCTTGGATGGTATCCATAGAAATACCAATTGGATTTGGGCTAATTCCTTTAGGGGTTTCTGCCCCATGATCTTGTCCATGCGCAACATATTGGGTGTAATGTGGAATGTTTCACATGGTTGCGGTATTGTGTATATTGTATCACACTCACCTTCTTCCGGTCTTTCTCCTGTCTGTGATGTTGATGGCCCTGTTCCCATGATGCTGCCCACTGTCTATGCTTCCTCGATCTGCTTGATGAACTATCACATGTCTTCCATCTCCTCCTAAATTATGTCCCTGGGGTGTGCATCATTGTCAAAATCCTTGGTTATACAGTCCTGAACCATTCTAGCTATCATCTCTGCATCATCCTTTGTGATTGTGTATTCTAGAGGTTTTATTTGCACCTTCATTTTATTGTGCGCTCCCCTTGTCTGAGTGTTTGGACTCTTATTCAAGCCTATTTCTTGTGGATTGGGACTTGGTGTTGTCCCCTGTACTGCCTCAACCTATTTCTGTTGCACTTGAGCCGACTACGTAGTATTCATTTTCCCCTTCTGGGTCCTTATCTTAGTTGTCCCTTCATTTGTCTGCTTTGTTTTTGTCTGGCCCATACTCCATTTCTTGGGCACTAGGAATTATTGAGGTTGTGTTTCTTCTTTCCCTGCCTCTTCTTCTGCCATATTTGTAGGCATTTCTTGGGTGAGGGATGGAATATCCTAGTCATCCTCCCAAATATTTGATAGCCATTTCGATGTCGCCCTCCATGATACAGTAGCGCATTTGTAGCCACTACTAATTGGGGTCCTTCCACACCTGTATCCACATCGCATGTTGTGTGGCCTTGAATTTGGCAATGTCCCGATACTGTGCGACAACCTGTGGTGTTATTCTCCACATGTTGGAGATGGCCTCCTGCAGGTCTCGAATGTATCCTTCGAATACAGTTGTGTTCRTTTTCTTTTTCTTATCATCTRGCGTGACGCCAAGTGATAAATACCTCGCTCCACAATTTGGCTTGGGTATAGTGCCGAAGAATGTGTAACTTGGTTCCTTCCATCCCATGATAACTATCAACATGAGTAGCCATTAGTAGTGAAATTATGTTCCTAGATCCTGYACATCCTTGCAGTCATCCAGAAACAAATTCAAGAGGTAGGGTGCCCAACTAACTATGGTTCCCTCGGCACACTGAGCTGCAACTATGACAACCCCATCCAGAACTTCCTCCATGTGGCACTTTCTATGCAATATGTAGGCCAATATTTTTGTGACCATTTGTGTTGCGGCATCATTGATCTTCTTAATGATGATTCCTCATGTCCCCATATCAGTACAGTATTTCTTCTTCATCTCCTCCACAAGTGCTTTCTCCTTTGTCTTATCGTCAAGAAATTGTGCAGGATGCATGCCCCAGGATGGCAACCTTGTAATGTGCGCAATGAACTCTATGTCTATCGAGACGAGCTTGTCCAACCATATATCCCCACCATGTGTGATTGCCATCAATTTTTTGACGCAACCGTTTGCATACTATCCTCTTCCAAAGTGTGGTAGATCTAGCAGACCCAAAATCCCTATTTTCTCCAATCCTGTTTCCCACTAGAGTGGTTGATCAATCAGTTCCCCCATCGCATTCACTCCCACAGTATGTAATTATACTTTCTTTTTGAATTCTGGGAACTTATCTGTGTCTGCTACATCGTAGACTGAGTATTTTAGCTTCTCAATATGACCCAACAAGTCTGGTATCACATGTACCCTATCTGGTATGTGTGGAAAAATGAAGGTTGTGATGAGTTGCTTGCAAGGTGACCTAGGTACCTGTTGCTTCTCTTTCTTCAGTAGTAGTTGGCTCGAGGTTCCAGTGGCCATCGTTTGTACTTTGGAATACCATTTTGGCCAACCTGTGACATCCTCTATTGTTCCTTCCGGTGGGTGATCTGACATGGTTGTTTGAGATTCATCTGGCTCGACTGCTATTTTATGATTCGTCATCATTCCATTGACTCTTAGAGATGCTTCAGTGTTCTCTGTTTGTGCCTCCTTCAGGGTTTTTGTGTCCTAGTTCTGTTGCTCCTATGCCTCTACTGGAATATCTACATTGATTCCCTCCAGTATTGGTTGTTGGGTTTTTTCCACCACGGGTGTGGGGTTCACTGGTGTTGTATCTGGTGATGGGATTTCTTCAACATTAATGACCTCCAATGGCTATTGTTCACCTTCATCCAATTGTACCCGTGCCCTGGTTCTAACTCTAGGTTTTATGGCAGTCTGGCTTGCTTCTGCTTGCTTTGGTGGTGCCATGGTGGTGAGTGTCAAACATTTTTTGAGATTAAATGTTCTTTTTTCCCTTTGTGAACTCTGCTCTGTGCTCTTTAGCCTCTGTCGCTCTCTGTCTATTCTATTTTTGAAAATAGACTCTTTGCTCTAGCGTTCGTGCGTTGTATGGGCATCGCATGAATCTTTTCGAGGATGCTACCTTAATTATGGGTTCAAATCACCCCCGTTTCCTTTGTACCTTCCATTACTCTCCCTTTTCGTCTCCAGATAGCATGATTAATGTGACGTCCCATCGGTCCTTTCCGTCATTCAATTCTTCATAAATCCATCGTTTCATATTGCTTTTGTCGTCTTTGCTTCTCCTGCTTGTTTCCATCATGACCTAGTTGTTGGCCTGGTCCTCATCGAGTTTTTATTCCTAAGTGTGTGTTCTCCTTCTTCTTTTGACGCACTGTGCCTCTGTTGGTACTGTTTAAAATTTTATTTATTTCTTTTCTTTTACTATGCAATGGATCTTTCAGTTGTGGGTGGTCAACTTTCCTTGTACAGTTTCAGTCATCTCACATTGATCATCCCTCATAGTTCTTCTCCTGATAAGTTTTTCAACTGTACATCTCCTCCATCTGTGACAGTTTTTACTTCATATGGTCCTAACCAATGCATTATGAGCTTTCCTGGGTGCTGAAACGATTTTTTTCCATACATCAATATGAGATCTACTTCCTTGAAAGTTTTCTTCTTGATGTGTCTATCATGCCAATATTTTTCCCTTGATTTCTGAACCTGTTGGTGGAATCCTGCTAATATCTGATCTTCCTCCATGGTCATCAACTGAATTAGTCTCTCATGTATTGTGCCTCATTCTGTCATGTGTGTAATTGCAGCTACATGCAGACTAGGTACCATAAATTCTAATGGCAAGATTGCTTCTTGGCAATATACCAGTTTAAATGGTGTGTTCCATGTCAGCTTATTGCGCATAGTCCTATAGGCCCACAATAACGCTGGTATTTTGAGGTCCCAATCATCCCTATTGACATTACAGATCTTTGTCAGTGCATTCTCTAGGATTTTGTTAAATTCTTCTACTGTGCCATTCGCCTGTGGGTGATATGGTGTTCTCTTCTAATGATGGACTTCAAACTCTTCAGTCATGGATTTGATAGTGTTTTTAATGAAATGTGTGCCTTGGTCACTCATCAAAATTATTGGGCATCCAAATCTAGTGATTACTTATTCAAATAAAAAGTGTGTTATTGTTTCTATACTGCAATCCTTCACTGGTGTTGCTTCCACCCATCTTGTTCGGTACTTCGTCGCGGTGATGATGTACCTTTCTACTATTCTTTTTGTTGGTGGGTTGATTGGTCCCACAAAGTCTATTGCCCATTTATCGAATGCATGCGATGTTACATGTGGTCGAAGTGGCATCTCATCCCTTCTATTGGGTTTACCAACCCTTTGAAAAATGTCACATCTCTGGCAGTACTCCTTTGAGTCTCTATGAATGTTCGACCACCATAGTCTTGCATGCAATACCTTTTGCGCAGTATCTTTGCCTGCGTAATGTCCTCCTATTATTCCCTCATGGGATTCTATTAAAACTCTTGGTCTTTCGTGTTATAACACATATCTTCGGAAGATGCTATCTGTGCCCATTTTGTAAAAGTGTCCTGTGATCAATTGATAGTCTGCAGCCCAGACTACCAAGTTTTTCTTCTGCGCGATGTTGTGCTCATGTGGTGCGGTACCTGTGCTCAAGTACTGAATGATATCTACAAAGTATTCATCAGCAATATGAACTGAAAATAACTACGCATCTAGGAAGTTGTCTTTTAAATTCATAGGTTCTTCTCCATTTGTGACCTTGGATAGGTGGTCAGGCCTTGCATTCAGTTTTCCCGGCTTAACTATGACTTCAAAATCAAATTCTTGAAACAGTAGTAACCATCGACAAATTCTCCCCCCTAACACTGGCTGGTTGACTAGGTATTTAAGGGTCGAGTGATCTGTGAACATCTTAAAGTGTTTTCCCAATAAGTAATTTCTGAACTTCTGTAGTGCATAGACCATAACTAGGCCTTCTCTCTCTATAGTGTTATAGTTCTTCTCTGATTTTGATAAATTTTTGCTCCCAAATTCTATGGGGTGATCCAAATCCCCCACTCTTGGTTGCACCAAGATAGCTACAAGTGCTATGGTTGATGCATCTACATGGACATGGAATGTCTTCTCCCAATCTGTAAATACTAGTATCGGTTCGATGACCATATTCTCTTTCAACGTATTCCGACTGTGTTGACACTCGTCGTTCCACAGAAACTTTGTGTCTTTTCTTAACATTTTTTCCATTGGTGTGGTAATCAATGCGTATCCTTTTATGAACTTTCTATAGTACCTTGTGTGTCCCAATGCCGCTCTTAGTTGACAGACTATTTTTGGTGGTGGTAAGTTAACAATTACTTCAATCTTCGTAGGATCTACTAGTAAACCTTGTTTGCATACTATATGGCCCAATAGTATCCCAAACAGTGTTCTAAATATGCATTTGTTTATGTTTAATGATATCTAGCACTACCTACATATTTATAACATCAGTCGTAAGACCTCTACATGGTCTTTCAACAAACTATAGACTGTCCAATCGTCCAAGTATACCTCTAGAAATTGGTGGATGAATTCCTTAAACACAGCGATGAATACTCTGTAAAATATTGTTGGTGCATTCTTTAGTCCAAATGACATGACTGTGTACTGGTAGGATCCCCATTCTATTACAAAGGTGGTCCTGTATCTGTCTTCCTGTGCTATCTTTATCTGGTGGTAGCCTGAGAATCCATCAGTCAATGAGTAAGCTTTGTGTCCTCCTACGTTCTCTAGCAATTCATCTGTGAAAGGTGTAGGGAATGGGTCATGTAGGCATGCATCGTTCAAATTCCTCAAGTCGACGCATATCTGTATCCCTCATTCTTTTTTTTCCTGGACTACCATCGAGCTTATCCATTCTGATTCTTCTACCGATTCTATGATTCTGACTTCGAGCATCCTGTCGATATCAGCTTTGAATTTCTACTTATATATTGGGTTCAGTCTGTATGGTCGTTGTCTGATCGGTCTCGCTTCAGCTCTGAGTGGTATCTTCATTTATCCCAACTCTCCTGCTATACCCTTCATTTCTGTAGATGTTGTGGGAAACAAGTCGTTGTACTCACGCAGTAACTCTGTTATGATTTCTACTATTTGTTAATCCTAGTAGTCTCCAATCATGGCCATTTTGGGATTCTCAATTGTCCCAATGTTGACTTTATTTACCTTGATTGGTGCAGAAATAACTTCTGCTTATATAGGTGGACTTTCCACTTCTCTTTCACCTTCTACTTCCTCGATCTAAATATCATGTGGATCATCTTCCTCTGGTGCATCTTCATGCACATGGTAACAAGACAACAATGCCTTGACTGTCTATTTGTTCTATTGTTGGTCTTCTGTTATGAGTTCGACTTTTGGTCCTTTGATGAATATCATCCCTCTTATCTGTTTAATTGCTGCATCTATGTTGGGGTTTTCATTCTCGAATGAAAAAGTGACTGTAAAGTTTTGTTGCAGTACCGTCCAGGCCGTGGTTCCTTTGTGCAATTCCTGGTCTGTATACTAGTTCATTGGTATGCCCTTTAAATTTTGTATGAAATGATGAGGCCATTCGTGTGGGGGTGTCATTTTCCACAGTGTTCTGCACTTCTCCAAGTGTTCTGTCGGTTCCCCTTGTCCCTTGTACTTCTGTTGCTTATTGTTTTTCCCTTCTGCACCGAACCTTATGCACAGTAGCCACTTACATTGGTACCAGTCTGTGATTGTCTCTTTGTGTGTGCCCCGCCATCTTGCAAGTTTGGCCTTGAGTGTTATATCAAGTGCTACGAGTCTCTGATTCTCTAAAACTTCATCTTCAAATTGTGCCAAAAATGTTTCCAAATCGTTTATTTCGTGGAAACTGGGTGGTTCCCCTATCTTTGTGCCTAACCACCTTACTATGTAGTCTATTCATGCACATCTTCTCATAGAAACTTCATGTAGCCTTTGTTGCTAGTACTCTAAGCCGGTATCTGAGTCTTTCACACATGAAGTAATGCTCCGCCAACTGAGTATCCCATCTACATTTGGGTTTATGTAATCCTCATCACGTGCAATTATTCTGTACAACTGGTTGATTTCCTCTAAGTCTAAGAAAGTAGGTTCTACAAACCTTTCCCCTTATGATGATTCTAATGGCGCGATGACCCTGTATTCACCTGACTCAAATGTCATTTTACGTGTCTTCAAATTGATTATGGCCTGGTTGTCAAATGCCCAATCCAAACCAAGAAATGTTGGATATGGTGTTGTACCGTCCACTATTTCAATGACTTCAAAATCTACTTTATTTCCCACTCCATATAGGTCTACTATCACTCCTTTCAGTCTACCAACTGGTAGGATTCTGTGTTGGTTTTCTAGTTTTAGTTGAACAGGTGAATATCCTAATGTGGGCTCTCCTATGCATTTCCATATCTTCTTTGGTAATACATTAACTTCATATCCTAGATCCAGTATAATATCTCCCATGTTGAAATATTTGATGTTGGCATTCAATCTGAACTCCCTACTTGTTCTTCTCCTTGTATGTAGGTGATTGATTTTTTTTTACTCTAGTTTTCCTTTCGTCTCGATGCTACATTTCTCTAGTATATTTTTCAATATTTTGACAGATGATAGATCATTTAATAATTTTACACATGATTGCAAAATGCCTTTGATTGTACTTAATTGTCCCATGGATTGCATCTCATTGGTATGATCCAATAACGAAGGCATATCGTACTACAGTGCTTCCTTTATTTGTTGCGTAGTTGAAGTTGACACCATGTATTCCTTCTGAAATTATTTTTTGGCTTGCTTATATATCTACTTCTTAGTCTTCACGTCGAACTACTTCCTTGGTTCGGTGTTCTTTTTGACCCACTGGTGTTGTACTGGTTCCTGTCAATCTATGTCGTTATCTGTTTTAGCTCCTCCGCAGGTAACTATGTTGATGTTCTATCCTTCATCCCTTACTTCGTCTGAGATCCACTGAAC
>JASDQU010206786.1:3850-17433 GCA_032191745.1 Picea mariana
CATATATATATATATATATATATATATATATATATATATATATATATATATATAACCCTATTTCATGCTCAATAGAACATACGATATTTCTTCTATTTCTTCCAAGTGAGCACATATATATGTATATACTATCATCACATAAACCATCACATTCCTAACAATTAATAATCAAGAAGAATATTGACAAGGAATGCAAGTAAATGTACATATCTGAAATTTCGATGCTAGGAAACAAATGGAACAGCCACGTTCCACCCAACTGTAGAACAAAAAAACCAAGTTTACTTGTCCTGTTCACCCCCTAACCTAACCATGAGTCCATAAGGGAAAATTGAAATGATCCTCCTTAGCAACAGTCACCTTCCACAGATCAAAAATTCCCTTGCCTCACACTAACAGTGTTCTTGATAGCAAGTAGTTTATTTTCTCCAACATACTAAGCAACATCCTGCCTCCTCCATATGTTGTATTTATATGCATCTTGTGCCTAGGTATATTCATAATCCTACTGACATCATCCTATTCATAATGTTTTTTATAGGTAGATTTCACAAGTATAACATGTGTAGATTTGCTAAGTTTATCAATCATTACCATAGTCGATTCATTTTTCTTTTAAGTCTTAGGAAAACCTGTGATGAATTCCAACGATAAAATCTCCCACTTCCATTCTGGTATAGGTAGAGGTTGTAGTAGGTTGGTTGGATATTGATGCTTAGCCTTTACATGTTGATAATATAAGCATTAAGATAAGTATTCAGTTGTTTCACTTTTAATGTTAGGCCAATAAAACAATTTTCTTAAGGCTGATATCATTTTATGGTATCCTGGATGACTAGAATATGGATTTTTGTGCAATTTGTCAAGAATTGTTGACTTTAAATCAACAGAATTAGGTATGTACAACCTATTTTTGAACCTGAACATTCCATTTTTATCCAAACTCATATTTTTTTTGTCCATTTTTTTTGCATTTTCTTCTAGCTATGTTGTTGTTTTGATATATTTTTCGTCATTACAGCTTGCATATTTTATTCTTTGTTCGATGTTGTTTTCTACTTTGTCAACACTTATCTCACAAAGTCTGTTAGTCCTTCAACTTAGGGCATTTACAACTTTGTTTTCTTTACCTTTGATGTGTCTTACTTCGAAATCAAATTCACTCAAGAAGGCTAGCCACCTCACTTTCATTGCGTTAATATTTGGTTGACTAAATAAAAACTTTACACCATTGTTATCGATTAGTACCATAAATTTTCTCCCCATTAAATAATGTTGCCACATTTTCAGCGCATGAATTACAACTGCTAACTCTAAATCATATGTGACGTAGTTCTGTTCATGTTCTTTCATTTTATGTGATTCGTAACTAATGACCTTTCCCTCTTGTGTTAGGAAACCTCCCAAGCCTTCTTTGCTTGCATCCACGCAAGATGCAAATCCTTTACCAGGATCTGCTACCCTTAAAATAGATGTTGTAGTTAACAGTTCCTTTAGCTTATTAAAACTGTCCTAACACTTTTGTGAATAAGTAAACCTTATTCCCTTTTTCTGTAGAGATGTAATTGGATACACGATGTTAGATATCCTTCAATAAATATAGGGTAATAACCAGTAATTATCATAAATGATCTGATGTCTGCTACATCTTTAGGGATAGGCCATTCCATAATGGCTTTATATTCTCTAGATCCACTACTGATGGCACACTGCCGCAACACCTCAGGGTCCCTGCGCCCGACCTCCCAGTCTAAGGATCGTTCAGTTTCTTTTATGAGCCAAAGCGGCTCTTTTGATTCCCTTCAGGAATCTCAAATTTTTTATCCACAGGTCCTTTTGGAAACTCCACCTGTGCAAATAGCACTAGGCGCGAGCTCCTTTCCCCCCCAAGAGACCACAACGCTTGTGACCAAGGGCCTAACCCAAAGTCCTTTCACAACTCACAATCTCGCGATTCAAAGCTCCCGACTCTTCCTTATCCAATCTTACGATACCAAGATCATGAAATGGGTATAGATCTCCCTTGTCAGTGACTTCCTTGCGTGACCAACAGCTAGGCTAAACGCTAGCTCCTATCGCAACTTCGTGACTTCATGAGTTCAAGGGTTGAACTCCTGTGCTCTTATCCTGCGAATCCCTGAAATGCAAGAAATCAATGGAGTGTTGACTCCTTTCTCCAGGCGACGCATGTCCACCTATCAACCATGTGGGCCCCACCTTATGGTTCTGCCAGGTGTCCCTTTGTGCCTCAAATTTCGGTACTTCATGACTCTGACAGTCGAGAAGAGGTCCTCTCAACCTCTAAACCCCCAAATGCACGATATGCAATGGGGTTCCTGATCCAATGGTCCTCTCGTGACCTGGATCCAATGACTATCCTCGCTCCTCACTATTTCGTGACTTCACGACCTGGAGCACCCAATTCTTGGGCTCTCACCCTGCGAACTTCCAAGTTCACGAAGTCAAAACTCAGACTTCCTTGGCACTTTCGTTGATCCCTCGATTTCTTTCACCTGTCCTCCTCAGATGGACGGTCCTGATCTTTTCGTGATTTCACAACTTCTGACCCCCTATGACACAACCTTGTCAACTCAAACCTCTGGTATCTGAAATTCTAGTAGATCCTTCGATCACTGCCACATGTACCAATTAAATGGACGACCTAGATCAAATTCGGGACTTTGCTAGGTGCGAAGTCAAGATGCTCACCTCTGTGAGTCCTGGTGCTGAATCTCCAAAATGGATGATCGCGTGACACGTGTCCTCCCTCAAACAAACGGTTGTTATCCATTTCTCTATTTCAGGACTTTCAATGTCGAGAACCCAGATCTTCGTCCTCCGGACCCCCGAACTCCCAAATTCCAAAATCCCGAGACCAACTCCTTCGGGATTTTCACATCTCCTGTTCACGAAGGCTTAACCCTCATGCATATCCTGACAGATCAAATGGTTGTCATGTGATTCTAAGCCAGATCCGACGGATCAAAATATCTTCTTCTCTGCACACTCCTCCACTGTTCCCTGGATGTGGAAATTTCAACGGTCCACGTCTCTTCAGTTGAATTCGATGGCAGTTGAGCTCTTCCTGAGCTTTATGCGCTTTCCTTCCGACGCTTCAAGGCACTAACCCTCTTGATATTTCTCCTCAATCTTGAGTCTTCAGAAAGACTCCTGCACGCACTCCTTGCAGCAGCCCTTCAAACACTTTCCAGTATTTGAATTCCCTCGACTCTGTGCATTCCCTGCGACAACAGTCTTTCAATTCACTCTTAGTTGATAAGTTCTAACTTTCAACCAGCCCGCGCACAACTTGCACAGCTTCTAGGCTCCACCTGCACTTCTGCAGAAATGAGAACAATGTTATCCCTCCTAAGCTTTCATAGATAAAACTCTGAACCCCTGTCAACACACTCCTTGTGGATGACTTCACTACACTCCTTGCAGGAATTCTACGCACTCAGGTTGAGAAACAATTGAAACTCATTCCTTACTCTCCCTCTCTCAGATTTCAAACATTCAACAAGAAATCATTCATACACAGCTTATAAAGAGAATGCATAACAGAGAGTAAACAACCATAAGCATATCATTCAACATGCATACACAGAAAGAAAACATAACACCATGAGTATGAATCAAAGCTTCATATATTAATCCAGAACTTTTGTACATGGTTTCTTCTCTACACAGCTCTATGCTTCTTCCTATGCTCAATAATTCATAGTGCTCATGATAATCATACAAATGATACAATATGAGGGTGTCTATATTTGGTTTTCCCTCCAGCTCCCAAAAATTGTCTAATCTAGAATTTAAATCTACCTACTTACATTTACTAGCATAAATACCTCTACCTACAATAGATGAGAGCGAATCGCTCATGATATATTTACAATCTATAAGTGCGCCTCCACTTAATTATTTCATTAATATCCGCACATTGAATTCAAAATATTTCAAAACACTTTTACAACATGTTGAAATGCATTGGCGCTCGTCCCAGCTGTCTTCCGCCTCCGCCCTTGCTTGTTGCTGGTGATGCTCTTGCATCATACTCCCTCGCTTGAAAATTTTCATGGGCTCTTGTCCATGAGCTCTCGCATGGTCTGTCCATGATTTTGAATCTCTGTTTCATTTTCCCAGCTAGCATCTTCAACTGGATGTCCTTTCCACTTGACTAAGTATTCAAAATATTATTTTCTTCTAGTCCTCTTGCTAACTCTTTTGTCCAGTATGCTTTCCATTTGTGGTTTCTCTTCAACTGGAATTTGTTTAGTCCACTGAACCTCTGGTTGTTCATTACCTCCTCCTGCTTCTTCATCTTTGTAAGGGTACAAATCTGAGATGTTGAATATTGGAGAAATTATGATCCCATCGAGTAATTCAATCTCATATGCATTTGCCCTAAATTTCTTCATGACTCTGCATGGTCCAATCTTCTTCATTTTCAGTTTGTTATATGTCCCCCTTGGGAACCTTTCCTTTCTCAAGTGTGCAAGTATCAAGTCACCAACTTCAAACTGGAGTTCTCACTTGTGTTGATCTGCTTTGTGCTTATACTCTTGGCTCAAATTTTGCAATCGCTCCCTAACTTGTTTATGAAGCTCCTTCATCGCTTCTGCGAAATTCTCTGCATTAGCACTTCTAGTCACAGTCTTTTCTGAATCTCTCAATTCAGAAAATCCTCTTGGCTGCATGCCGTAAACAGTTTGGAATGGACTCTGCCCTGTTCTTTTGTTAAGTGAATCGTTATATGCAAATTCCTCCTATGGCAGAATGTTGTCCCACTGGCTATGATATTCAGTCACTAAACTCCTCAACAGATTTCCCAGACTCCTGTTCACAACTTCTGTCTGTCCATCCGTCTGAGGATAATAAGTTGAACTAAATGACAAGTTTGTTCCCATATTTTTCCATAAGGTTCTCCAGAAGTGTCCCACAAACTTTGTGTCTCGATCTGAAACTAGGCTCCTTGGTAACACGTGAAGTCGAATGACTTCTTTGAAAACAGATTCGCAATGTGAGTTGTGTCACTGGTTTTCTGACACGGTATGAAGTGTGTCATATTAAAAAATCTGTCCACCACTACAAAGATCGAGTCTATCTTCTTTGTTTTCTCGGCAGCCCCAATATCAAGTCCATGCTTACTGCATCCCATGGCCTCTCAGATATGGGTAACGATTGATATAAGCCTGCATTATGCCTCTTTCCTTTTGAATGCTAACAAATTCTACATCTGTCCATGAATCTTTTGATGTCTGCTCTCATTCCTGGCCAAAAATATGACTTATTTAACTTTGAGAATGTCTTGTCATGACCGAAATGTCTGGCCAATCCTCCACTATGTTTCTCCTTCAACAAATTCTCCCTCATGGAGCACTTTGGAATACAAAGTTGATTACCTCTAAACAGTAATCCCTCTTCGATCATGTATTCCGCCCATTGGCTTCTGTCCCTGAGAACTTGATTCTCAGTCGCCTCATATGCCTCTTTAAAATATGGATCATCTGTGTACATTTCCTTGAGGTTATCAAAACCCTAAGTTTTGACTCTGAACTCCTGCAATAGAAAACATTTCCCGCTCAAATCATCAACAACTTTGTTAGCAGTTCCAAAAATATGCTTAATTACAAAAGTAAATTTCTGCATGTATTCAACCCATTTTGCATGCTTCTGATTCAACTTATCCTGTTGATTCATGAATTGCAAAGCATGGTTATCGTTGTACAAAACAAACTCCTTAGGAACCAAGTAGTTCCTCCACTTCTTCAATGCTTGGATGACTGTATAGAATTCCTTCTCATATGTGGAGTACTTAACCTTTTCTTCATTGAGCTTCTCACTAAAATATGCGACCGGTCTGTCATCTTGGCTTAAGACTGCTCCAATTGCAAACCCACTCGCATCACATTTAACTTGAAATGTTTTTTGGATATCAGGCAACACCAAAATTGGTTGTTCCATAATTTTCCTTTTCAGCAAATTAAAACTTTTCTCAGCTTCTTCTATCCAGTGAAAATACTTGTGTCTCTTCTTCACTGTGTCCATCATCGGTGTGCTAATTCCACTTAAATTTCTGATAAACTTCCTATAGAAACTAGCTAATCCATGAAAGCTTTGAACTTCAAATATACTCTTCGATGATGGCCAATTCTTAATTGCATCCACCTTATCCGGATCCATTTTCAATTCATTTGCTGAGATAACAAACCCCAAATAAATGAGTTATGTCCTCATAAATGATGACTTCTTCATGTTTATCAACAACTGTTCTCGCTGCAACCTCCTCATCACCATATCTAAATGCTTCAGGTGTTCCGCTTTTGTCTCGCTATAAATCAATATGTCATCAAGGTACACAATGACAATTTTTCCAATGAAATCCTTCAGGACCTCATTCATCAATCTCATGAAAGTGCTCAGCACATTTGTTAAGCCAAATGGCATAACAAGCCATTCATACAACCCTTCATTGGTCTTGAAGCCTGTCTTCCATTCGTCTCCTTCTCTCATACGAATTTGATGATAACCACTCTTCAAGTCAATCTTTGAAAAAAAATTGGCCCCACTCAAGCAATCCATCAAATCATCCATCCTTGGCAATGGAAATCTATACCTGATGGTAATCTTGTTAATCGCCCTTGAGTCAGTACACATCCTTCAGCCTCCATCTTTCTTCGGACTGAGCATTGTTGGAACAACACACGAACTCAATCTTTCTCTGACCAACCCTTTATCCATCAAATCCTGGACTTTCCTTTCGACCTCCTCATTCTCCCGTGATGTCAATATGTATGCTTCTTTATTGGGTAAGATGGCTCCAGGTATGAGGTCAATGTGGTGACTTATACTCCTCACCAGTGGCAATGAACGAGGTAGTTCGTCCACTACTATGTCAGCAAACTCCTCCAGTAGTTCCTAAATTTCTTCTAGTAAACCATCTACCCTTGTGTTGGTCAAAATGATTTTAGGATTCTGAACCACATTAAATTGTGTTTCCTCCTTCTTAACCTCTATAAGAAGTTCCTTCCCACTCATGAGAAGTACATTGTTTCTTACTTCAGGTTTTTCTTCCTTGTCTTTAATTGGCAACAACATGTGAGTTCTCCCATTTTTCTCTAGGGTGTATGTGTTCTTCCTCCCGTCATGAATCATGTTCCTGTCATATTTCCATGGTCTACCCAGCAATAGATGACAGACATCCATGGGGATGACATCACATAGTACTTCATCTTTATACCCTCCTATTTTAAATTCAACTAAACATTGTTTAGTGACATTTACCTGGTGTCCTTTTTGCAACCATGAAATTCTGTATGGGCTTGGATGTTCAGTCGTCTCCAGCTCCATATTTTCTACCATCTCTGTAGAAACAAGATTGTTTGTGTTGCCACTGTCCACAATGACTTTGCATGCCCAGCCTTTGGTTTTACAAGCAGTCCGAAAAATTTTGTTTCTTTGGATGGAATTCTCCACCACCTTCTCTAGCATTAAGAGAACTTTTATCATCATCAGTGATCTTCTGCCTTCATCATCCTTTGCCTTAACATTTCACCCCTGTACTTCAGAAATGTGAGTCTCTCCTCCCTCTTTCTTTTTGTCTAGACATTCAAAAGACTTATGCCCATTCTTTCCACATGTGAAGCATTTCACCACTCCACCTCTTCCTCTTCCCCTACCTCTAGCGCGAGGAAAAGTGTTGTTATCAGCATATTGTCCCCTATGTGAACTTCCACCTCTCTCAGTCCAAGTCTGATGTTTCTTCCAGTTTTCTTTTGGTTTCTTGTTTCTTTCTTGGGAAACTGTCTTGCCTTTGGCTTGACTTCTGCCTCGGCCTCTATGACCTTTCTTATGACTCAACTTCTCCTCAACTTTCAGAGCCATCTGATAAGCATCCTCTACATTTCGAAGATTCATCATGCTCATCTCATCTTGAATGTTGTACCCCAGACCATTCATATATCTGGCAACCTTCTCATCATCGCTCTCTCGATGACCTACCCTAATATTTATTTTGTAGAACTCCTTAGTGTATTCCTTCACTGAACCCAACTTCTGTCTCAAATTCTGCATTTTCCTAAACAGAGTAATTTGATAATCCTTGGGTATAAATTTTGCTTTCATCTTTGCAACCATCCTGTCCCAGCTCTTAATTTTCTGCTTGCCCTTGCAGTGTCTATCAGCTTGTAGTTCATCCCACCATAATGTTGCATGTCCTTTAAGTCTTGTGACATCATGTTTGATCTTTTTGTCTTCCTCGACATATTCATAGTCAAAATATGTGTCCAGAGCCCTAATCCAGTCTATAATCTCTTCAACATCTAGGTTTCCCTCATATACTGGAATGTCCATTTTTTCCTAGCACCCATCCTTGCAATAGCCCTGAGGAGGCATTCATTTGCTACATATTCTACTGCAAATTCTTCTCTTTCATGTCCAGCTTCATCTTCACTTTCAGATTCACTAACATCTCCAACAACGGTTGTGCACCTTTGTGTTGTCTCCATGTCCTCGAGTCTGGCACGTAGGTCACACATCTCTCTTTCTATGGCTGGATCAGGCATCTGCCTACCCCTTCTTCTTGGCATTTCCCTCTCTTCTAGTGGATCGGGTGTTTGTCTGTCTCTTCTTCTCGGCGGCATGGCTGTAAAATGTTCTGTGCTCTTTCTACCACAATTGATGTGGACCAGAGTACTCTTTTTCTCCTTCTCGCTTTCCCTATCTGAAGTATACAAATAGAGTCAAGCTCTTATACCACTTGATGGTGCACTGCCGCAACCCCTTGGGGTCCCTGCACCCAACCTCCCAGTATAAGGATCCTTCGGTTTCTTTTATGAGTCGAAGCGGATCTTTTGATTCACTTGAGGCATCTTAAATTTCTGATCCACAGGTCCTTTTGGAAACTCCACATGTATGAACAACACTAGGCACGAGCTCCTTTCCCCCATAAATAACCACAATGATTTTGAACAAGGGCCTAACCCAAATTCCTTCCACAACTCACAATATTGCGAGTTCGCGAGTCGAAGCTCTCGACTCTTCCTTATCCAATCTTACAATACCTGAGATCATGAAATGGGTATAGCTCTCCCTTGTCAGCGCCTTCCTTGCGTGACCAATGGCTAGGCTAAATGCTATCTCCTCTCGCAACTTCGTGACCTTGTGAGTTCAAGGGTTTAACTCTCGTGCTCTTATCCCGCGAATCCCTGAAATGCAAGAAATCAACGGAGTGTTGACTCCTTTCTCCAAGCGATGCATGTCCACCTATCAACCACGTGCGCCCCACCTTGTGGTTTTTCCACATGTCCCTTCGTGCCTCAGTTTTCGGCACTTCGTGACTTTGACAATCGAGAAGAGGTCCTCTCAACCTTTGAACCCCCGAATGCGCGATATGCAATGGGGTTCCTGATCCAATGGTCCTACTGTGACCTGAATCCAACTATTATCCTCGATCCTCACTATTTCGTGACTTCGCGACCTAGAGCACCTAATTCTTGGGCTCTCACCTTGTGAACTTCCAAGTTCACGAAGTTGGAACTCAGACTTCCTCGACACTTTCATCGATCCCTCGATTTCTGCCACCTATCCTCCTCAGATGGACGGTCTTGATCTTTTCGCGATTTCGCGACTTTTGGCCCCCTATGACACAACCTTCTCAACTCAAACCTCTGGTATCCAAAATGTCAATAGATCCTTCGATCACTGCCACGTGTCCCAATTAAATGGATGGACCAGATAAAATTTGGGACTTCGCCAGGTGCGAAGTCAAGATGCTCACCTCTGTGAGTCCCAGTGCCAAATCTCTGAAATGGATGATCGCGTGACACATGTCCTCCCTCAAACAGACGGCTGCGATCTATTTCTCTATTTTGGTAATTTCGATGTCGAGAACCCAGACCTTCGTCCTTCGGACCCCCGAACTCCCGAATGCTGAAATCCTGAGACCAACTCCTTCGGGACTTTCACCTCTCCTGTTCATGAAGGCTTAACCCTCATGCATCTCCTGATAGATCCAATGGTTGTCGGGTGATTCTAAGCTAGATCCGATGGCTCAGAATATCTTTTTCTCTGCGAACTCCTCCATTGTTCCCCGGATGTGGAAATTTCAACGGTCTAGATCTCTTCAGCTAAATCCGACGGCAGTTGAGCTCTTCCTGAGATTTATGCATTTTCCTTCTGACACTTCAAGGCAGTAACCCTCTTGAGCTTTCTTCACAATATCGAGTCTTCAAAAAGACTCCTGCATGCATTCCTTGCGGCAGCCCTTCAAAAACTTTCTAGTATTTGAATTCCCTCGACTCTGTTCATTCCCTGTGACAACAGTCTTTCAATTCACCCTTAGTTGATAAGTTCTAAATTTCAACCAGCCTACGCACACCTTGCACGGCTTCTGGGCTCCACCTGCACTTCTGCAGAAATGAGAACAACGTTATCCCTCCTGAGATTTCAGAGATAAAACTCTGAACCCTTGTCAACGCACTCCTTGCAGATGACTTCACTCCACTCCTTGCAGGAATTCTACTCACTTAGGTTGAAAAACAATTGAAACTCATTCCTTACTCTCCCTCTCTTAGATTTCAAACATTAAACAAGAAATCATTCATACACAATTTATAAAGAAAATTCATAACAGAGAGTAAACAACCATAAGCATATCATTCATCATATATACATAGAAAGAAAACATAACACCATGAGTCTGAATCAAAGATCCATATATTAATCCAGAACTTCTGTACATGGGTTCTTCTCTACACATCTCTTTGCTTCTTCCTATGCTCAATAATACATACTGCTCATGATAATCATACAAATGATACAATATTAGGGTGTCTATATTTGGTTTTCCCTCCAGCTCCTAAAAACTGTCTAATCTGGAATTTAAAGATACCTACTTACATGTACTAGCATAAATGCCTCTACCTACTATAGATGAGAGCGAATTGCTCATGATCTGTTTACAATCTGCAAATGCACCTCCACTTAATTATTTCATTAGTATCCGCACATTTAATTGAAGATATTTCAAAACACTTTTACAACGTGCTGAAATGTGTTGGCGCTCGTCCCAGCTGTCTTCCACCTCCGCCCTTGCTTGCTTCTGGTGATGCTCCTGCATCAACTACAATACCCTCTTCGGATATTACATGTCCTAGGTATTGTATTCTTCTTTGGTATAAGTCACATTTGTCAAACTTTGTATTCTGCAATACTATTTTCATATGTTCTTCATGTTCTTCTTTCGTTTTCAAGTAAACTAAAATATCATCGATAAATACCAATACAAATTTATCCAAAATATTGGCTGAATATACTATTCATCAAACAAATAAAGGTTGTCGGTGCATTAGTAATACCAAATGGAATTACGAAAAAATCATAGTGTCTGTATTATGTTATAAATATTTTTTTATTTATATCTTCATTCTTTATTCTGACTTGGTGATAAGAAGACCTTAAATCTAACTTAGAGAAAATCTTTGCTCATCCCACTTGGTCAAACAGGTTTTTAATTATAGGTAAAGTATACTTATTTTTAATAATCATCTTGTTTAATAGTTTATAATCAATCCATAACCTCAAAGTCTCATCTTTATTTTTTATGAAAAGGATCGGTGCTCCCCAAGGAGAGACACTTGGTCTGATATATTATTTATCTAACAGTTCTTGCAGCTGAATTTTTAGCTTTGTTAATTCAGGTAAACTCATTCTATAAGGTGCCTTAGATATCAGAGAAGATCCAGGTAGTATATCGATAGAGAAATCTATCTCTTTTCTTTGAGGCAGTTCTTGTATTTTGTCCACAAATACATCTCTAAACCCATGTAGGACTGCAAAGTATTCTAGAATGGGTTTATTTTCCTTTTCTAACAGATTAGTTACCTGAACAACATAAACTTGGCAACCCTTATTCATACATTTCTTAAATTGCATGGATGATATCTTCCTAACTGATATTGGTTTTATGATCCCTTGTATTGTCCTAACTCTGTTGTTTTCATGTTAAGAACCAAATATCAATATAGCATAGAAAAACCTTAGAATAAGTACTCAATGCCTTGAAAAAGAGAGAAATTCATATAATAAGACTCTTTGAGGGGGAAACCTCCTTATGACCACATAAATGTACAATTACAATATGATTCTAAATGAAAATGTCTCCTTGGTATATATAGGAGACTTGGAGGTATAATTACTACTAATGGACTAAAGCCGACATAAATAAAATAACATTACTAATGTAATATGCCCCAATTAAGGGGTATTGAGCCATTATTTAGGGCTTAACATGCCCCTCCCCTTGAGACAAGTGTTGTCCACAATGCTTGAGTAACTCTGGATGTTTTTGTATACAAGAATCATCTTCCCAAGTGGAATCTTCAGCCGATAGTTTCCTCCATTTAATGAGATACTCTAAAATGGATATATTCCTTAGCTGGTAAATTCTTGTGTCAGTGATGGCTTCAGGATCCAATATGATTTTTCCTTCTTCGTCAAGTTCTGGCAATATAGTTTGAACTGAGATATTATCACCTATAACCTTCTTTAAGCATGAAACATGGAAAACTGGGTGTACTCATGAAGATGCAGGCAACTCCAATTTGTATTCCATAGTACCAATATTTTGAAACACCTTATAAGTGCCATAGTACTTTGGTGATAATTTATTATCCTTCTTGGCCTACTTGAGGGACATCTGTTTGTATGGTTGTAGTCTTAAAAAAACCCAATCTGCTACTTCAAAACTTCTTTCACTACGATGTTGATATGCTTGTTGTTTCATGCAATTTTGTGACATGGTTAGGTTGTCCTTTAATATTTGGAGAACTTTTTGTTGATGCTTGATGTGATCTTCCACTGCTTGAACCTTAGATTTTTCTTTTAGAGAAGAAGTGATGGAAGGAGGGTGGTATCCATAGAGTTCCATAAATGGTGTCACTTTTTTTGCAATATGAAAGGAAGTGTTATACCACCATTCAGCCAAGGGTAACCATTTGAACCATTATGTTTGTTTATCAGAGACTAAGCAACGAAGGTAGAATTCCAAACATTTGTTCACTATCTCGTTTTGTTCATCATATTGAGGATGATAGGATGAGATATGAGCCAATTGAGTACCCAAACAAGAAAATAATTATGTCCAAAAATGTCCAGTGAAGATGGGATATCTGTCACTTACAATAATCTTTAGGTTTCCATGTAGGTTTTGAACTATATCCATGAATGTGGTGGCAACTGTACTAGATTTGAAGGGATGAGAGAGTGCACAAAAGTGTGTGTACTTGGTCAGTCTATCAGCAATCACCATGATGAAACCCTTTCCTTTAGACTTCGGTAACCTGGTGATGAAATCCATGGAAACCTCCTCCCAGGGCTAACTTGGGATGGCTAATGCTTGTAAAATACCTGGGGTCTTAATTGTTTCCACCTTATTTTGTTGTCAAGCCAAACATTCTTCCTCAAACCTTTGAACATCAGTTTTAAGGCCATCCCAAAAAAATCCTTCTTGACCCTATGGTAGGTTTTCAAAAATCTCGAGTTCCCTCCTACTAGAGAGGTGTGAAATTCCAATAATACCTTTT
>JASDQU010206786.1:17868-28518 GCA_032191745.1 Picea mariana
TAGGTAAGGATGCCATTTATTCAATGCATATAGTATTTCCATCATTTCCTTCTCATAAATGGCTTTGTGTAAGTCCCTTCCCTTGAGTGGTTGACTTTCGAAAGCTAGGGGCCTTCCTTCTTGCATTAAGACAACACCAATTCCATTTCCCGAGGCATCACATTCCACAATAAAGGTTTTTTTTGAAGTCTGGAGTGGTCAAGACAAAAGCTTTGCACATCACCTCTTTAAGTTGTTCAAAAGATTTAGTTTCCTCTGGATTCCATGAAAATGAATCCTTCTTAGTTAGTGTCATTAAAGGTGTTTCTATTCTTCCATAGTGTCGAATAAACTTGCGGTGGTAACCTGTCAAACCCAAAAATCCTCTAAGATTCTTCAATGTTTTGGGAATCGACGAGTCCATCATGGCCTTAATATTGTTAGGGTCTACCTTGACATCTTCATGAGGTACAATATGACCCAAATACTCTATCTCCTTCACTCCGAAAAAACATTTGGATGGTTTGGCATATAGTTGTTGCTCCTTTAGTAGTTGTAGCACCTTGTCAACATGTCACACATTATCCTCCCAAGACTTGCTATTTATTAGTATATCATCAAAAAATACTAACACAAATATTTGAAGGAAGGGCTTGAAAATGGAATTTATCAATCCTTGGAATGTGGAAGGTGCATTTGTAAGGACAAAAGGCATGACCAAAAATTCATAATGGCCTTCATGAGTTCAGAATGTTGTTTTTGGATATCTTCTTCCTTCATTCTAAGCTGGTGATACCCTGAATGAAGATCCAACTTTGTGAAATAGATTGTTCCATGTAGTTCATCTAACAATTCATCAATGACGGAATTAGGAAACTTATCTTCAATAGTGATCTTATTGAGCTCTCTATAATCTGGAAACATACGCCATGAGCCATAGTTCTTGAATACCATCACCACCAGTGCAAAGGTTGAACTTTGGCTAGGTCTAATAATGCCATCCTCTAACATTTCTTCAACCATGCACTCAATTTCACTCTTCTGGACATAAGGGTATCTGTATGGCTTGATGTTAGGAGAACACTCCCAAGGATTAGATGAATATCATGATCATGATTTCGAGTGAGTGGAAGACCTTTGAAAATATCTTCAAATACTTTCGATTGCTTATCAATGATCCCTTGGAGATATAGAGGAATAGATGGCTTAGATGTTTGAACATCTAGTGAGCATAGTTGTGCAGTAACACATTGATGCCACTTTTTCAATAATTTTGTCATTCAGATCTTATCACCTTACCTGGTTTCCCTGTGATACCTCTTAACTCAATTGCTTTTCCTTCCAATGAAAATTTCATGAAAAGTTCTTCAAAATTAAAAGACATCGTTCCTAATGATTGTAACCATAGGATTCCTAGTACAACATCAGCACCACCCATGGGTATAGAAATCATTGGAATATTCATTACATATTCCCCCATAGTAAGATTGATCTTATTGCATATTCCCGAGAAAATGATAGTTCCTCCATCTGCAATCATTACTTGAAACTATGGCTCTGGATATACAAACCAATTGAGAGCTTTGGCTAATTTATAGTGAATGAAATTATGATTACTACCAGAATCAATTAGGACTATTACATTTTTTCTTTTTGATATATTCTTCGATCTTGAGGGTTTGAGGAGTGCTAATTACATCCAATGCATTACACTATATCATGGGAGTCAACTCTTCAGACGAAATTGCTTCTACGTTTTCATCTTGATATGGTTCTTGTTCTTGTTCTTCTTTTTCTTCCTCACAATCTATGTAGAATAATTTCTTCTCACCACACTTATGTCCCTTACTGTACTTGTTGTCACAATTAAATCATAAACCTTTTTCTTTTCTTTCCTCCAATTGTTGAGGTTTCAACCTTGTAGGTTGAGGTGTTTTAGAAGAAGGAACATTATTCTCTCTATAGTTGTTAGGATTGTTCCTTCTAGTAGCCATAGCCATATTTTTAATGTCAACATTTCTTTCCACCCTAAATGCATTCTCCAATGATTTGGGTTCCCAAAGGTGAACCTAATGTTTAATCTTATCCTTTAAATTTCCTATGAATACATCAATCAAGTGCTCATCTGGGATATCTGTTACCTTTATATTCAACCTTTGGAAGTTTTCAATGTGCTTTTTAACTGAACCCTTTTGCTTGAGATTTATCAATTGGCTAAAGAAGGTGTTTCTCCTTGTATTCTCATAGTGTGCTATCATTTCTTCTATGAAAATTGTCCAAGTGACGAGTGATTTGCGAGAACAAATTCATCGATACAATACAAATTGATTGGGTTCTAAATATAAAGAATCAATTCGCACCTTTTGTGTATGTGGCACATTATGTAGATCAAATAATTGCTCCATCTGAAGTATCCATGTGATTGGGTCATTGCCATCAAACTTCCTCATATCGATCTTAGGAATGTGGTTGATCTTCAACCCAAAGTTCAAGTCTCTCCATTCATGATTCATCTTCCTCGTATCCTCATTATGAATTTCATGGGACACATTTTCACTTTCAGGTATCCTCTCTATTAGGAAATTTTTCATTCCTTCCATGATCTCCCTTTTTAAACCATCCATATTAGTATCCATTATTGCATCCAATTTAGCTTCATTTGAATCCATCATCTCTTGTAGTTCATCTTTTTTCACTGTCTTCTTTTGTAATTCATTTATGTCCCTACACATTTATTCACCTTCATCAAGAGTCTGTAACAACCTAATATTTCTAAACATCATTTTAATTTCATAAGCAATTTATTTCATTAACTGAGACAATAACTTCCTAGCATAATATTGATTTTCATAACAACAACTTCAGTAACTTAGATTTATCAATAAATATTGATTTCATGGAAGAAAGAAATAAATACATAACTTAACAAGTACCTGGTTCTTATGCTAATTTATGTTGCCTCTGTGCCTTGCTGTTGTCTTCCTGCTTCCTGCTAATCGATCAACCCTGCCACAAACAGGAAAATAACTACCCAAAACTACTGTCCTCCCTACCAACTAGGAAAAATACCTAGCTCCAGGATATCTACGGATATCCTGGCCCCCGTGCCCAAAACCTCCAGCAACTCGGTGCCTCCCCTAATCAAAATCCACCGTCCAAAAACTCTGTGCTCCCAACAAGTCCAAAAGTCCTCAGAAAAACCTCTCCTCCGTCCAATGTCGAAAATCCCTCTCCCGACAATCTTCTCCCTTCCCTTATTCCTCCTTCGCCGACTCATGCAATTACTCCTCCAACCACCCTCAGTCCCTGTCCCTTCTCCCTCCTTAAATGTTTTATCTTCTCGGGATGCATAGGCTCCCTCTCTGAATACGCAACCATTTTTTAACATTTCTCATTGATTTCTTAAGATTTATTTCTCAGGTCATTAAATGTGATCTGCAATTAAATTATTACTTAGTTAATCACAATTATCTTCTTTAATTAATTTTACTTTATAGTCTTTAAATATTTATTTAGTTAGGGTCGTTACATACACCCACCCTTCAAGAAAATTCGTCCCGAAGTTAAGGTATCTAATGGTACAAAGGGAAAGAGCATGGTTCACCCATTCACAACAAGTAACTGACATTATCAATAAGTCAAGAAAGTTCATACATACTAGTGTATATGTACAAGAAATGCATGTGTAGCTAGTACATGCAAATCTCATGCACGTACTAATAATCAAACTGCCATCCTTTAATAATTTGGGTATGCATTCAATCCAGTCAGCAAGACTAGTCTTTTATAAAAGACAACAATCAATTAATTGTGTGAGAAATCGTTTAATTACAATTATCCGGTTCAATAATTTATTTTAAACAACTGTGGTTTAGTTACATCATAATGAATATTCATATATACACATTTTTCTTCATCAAATTCCACCACATGACAGATCTCCATAAAGTCTCAACTATTCTACTCATCCTTCCTCCCTAACCTACTTCCAACTCCATTCCTATTCGTCCTCTGCTAGACTATGTTGGAGTGTCAGCTATACTGACCTAACTCCAAATAGAACCCGTAAGTGGAAGTGTCGCTATCTCGACCAAGCTTCCCTACCAGGAAACTGACAGTCATCATCACACATCTTGGGGAGCATGAATTAGCACCGTTCTCCCATCACTTTAGGTTTCAGAGGATACAAGGTGGGAAATGCCTCCACCTCTCCTAAAAAAACCAGGGTCAACACCCTACAATGGAGGATACTCGGTGGGAAATGCCTCCACCCCTCCTATCAGAACTAGGGTCAACACCCTACAATGGAACATACAAGGGAACCGTGTTGCTGGTAGATATTTCCTTCGAAACCTCTCCTCGAAAAGTTCCCAAGATACTGTGTCTGGGGTAAGGTGTAGCTGTCTTTCCAAGTTGCCCCACTAGTTCAAGGCGCTATCTCTTAACTAAAAAATTGCGATCTTTTCCTTTGAGTTGGATGCATAGTCCCTTAAGGCAAAAAACCTTGTCATGCCTTCCAACCATGCTTCCGCGTGTTCACTGGCGTGACCTCCGGAAAACTCCGAAAGTTTGATCTTCTGAAATTCTCGCATGATGTCTTCAGGTGGAAATTCTCCCCTTGAGTTCCTTGATGCTTCTAGATTACCTGTTCCAGATGGTGGGAGTTCCACTTCAGTTCTTGCTGGTTGGCGCCCCCTTAAAGTCTCATTAATGGCTTCCAACGAGCGTAGTATGAGGGCTAGTTTGGGCGATGGTGGTGGTGGTGTTGGTGGTGTCGGTGGTGTTGATGGTGTGGGTGGCGTCGGTGGTGCCCGTGACAATGCTCCCCTACCTCGACCCCTTCAAGTCCTGACCATCTTGTATGACTTAACCTGCATCACCCCAAAGTTGACAGGGTGAGTTCAAGGACGTTTCAAATGGGTGCTACTTAAACTTAGAAACAGGGTTGGGTGTAAGTTTTCTTTACTTGTCTGTAAACAGACATTACTCCATCAGGGGAATTGGCTAGGTTTGGGTTAGGATTGAGCATCTAAGATTGGTTTCTTTACCCTTACGAGAAGGATTATTGGGTCCCTTGCCCTGTAGCTATGTTAACCTTGTTCTTTACTCGTCCCTTCCTAGTGCATATGCCACCTCCTTCCCGCTTGTCTAAGCCTCAACATAATTAATTAACCTTGAGATAGATTAACCTTATTCTTAATAAAATGATTAATTTAAAATCATATTACACTAATTCAACCCATTTAACCTTTCATTAACTTTAACTAACATGACCTTTATTTATGTATAAATTATCGATACTAAATTGTTCAATTTACTTTAAATTTTTATTTTTTTTAACACTTTATATTATATAATTGAGCATATACCCAAGGGTTCGGGCACGCATGGGTTCCACGTGCTTGTCTAGCTTTCATAAGCTCCCTCGTATCTAACCCCCAATTTCTACACCTGTCAACCTTTCAACTCTCTACACGTTCTTCCTCTGTCCCACTTTCTCATCCGCTAGGACTTTCCTTGCATTAGTCTTTGTCCACCATAGATATGCCTCTGCTCTTCTCAAAGGTTTTCAGAATCCCCCTTGCCATGGCTCACCTCCACAATGTTTTTCTGAGCACTTTACCAGTTTTTTTTGCAGGAACCAAGTATATTGATATGGCCCCTAATAAGATCCAGGACCTCGAGTCCAGTCTTCTTGAATTGTTGGGAACCAATCCCTTGTCTGTACATTTCGCGGAGCTCACCCTTAGCTATAGTAAGAGGTACGATTCAATCTGCATGTTGTGCACAATTTCAGTACCTTCATGAAGAACGTTGGGTTGGTTGAGTCAAGAATTTGCATAGACCTTCCTTATGCTGTGATAATAAATGATAATTTCCTATTTTTACAGTGCGAAACAAAATGATTTGCTTGTAATCCCAGTTCTGTACGGATTTTGCTGTTTTTGCTTTCGGTTTATTTCTTTTTGTATTTGTAAATCCGTTCATTTGTGTACCTGCATGTAGTTAGATATGTATATATGTATGCATATACATCACCTTCCGTACTGACCACGGCCTTTTGCTCCTAACTGTTAAATTCCCGATTCAGTTTTTGGGTTTTGGGGTTTCCTTATGCGTAATGTCGGGAGTTCTCTGTCCTCACGGACTCCCAACCCCCGATATGTTGATGCGCCACCTTCTGCCTTAGCCCTCCCATGGCTATGCTTTGGTCCATGTGACCCTCTCCTATGTGACCATAGTCCTATCCTCATCGAGATTTCGGTCCTCCTAGTGTAAGAATTTCATCACTTCAAAATTTGTGATGCCTTTTTGCGTTTACCCTGGGTCAATCGAATGGTTAAAATTTTAACCTTTTGCGAGTTTGAAGGTTAATGAAATCGGGATTCGGGGTTTCCCGTAACAAAGAATCGAGGTAACTTGAATCACGAAACCCCGATCTCCGATTTCGCAATGTGATTAAGTCTCAATTAAACAATCATTAATTAATTCTTTTAATCAAGGGTTAAGAGTTAAGTTAATTATGTCGGCTTTCAGGGTTCGCAAATTCTCCTGACATGATTTTCTCGTCACTGAGAATCCCGAAATGTCGATCTCCGATGCATGTGTGAGCTCTCTCCTCCATGTCACCACTTCCTCGTGTCATTCTATCAGGTATTGCAAAATCGCGAATTCTAATGTGACAATTCCTTTGTATGCAAAATGCCCGAAATGCCGAACCCCAACTCCTTTAAATCCTCTAACACGCATCCTCACTGATGGACAGTGTTGATCCTATCGGGAAATCTCAGATCGCGATTTCCTGTTGCACAAATTCTTTACCTGCAAAAACTCCGATGCCCCCAAACGCCGACTCTTTAGGATCTCATACCACGTGTCCTCGCCGATGGACGGTTCAAAACTCCTGTCGGGATATTGCGGATCGCGAATCCAACATGCGAGCGTTCTGTGTCCTCGAAAACCCCAATATACCGACTCCCCGATTGGCTGACAGCTGGCCTCCACTACGCCTCTGTCCTCCTCCTCTGTTGTGAGGACAGCTGGCCTCCACTAGGCCTCTGTCCTCCTCCTTTGCTGTGATGACAGTTGGCCCCCACTCATCGGGGTTTCACGGATCGCGAATTCAAAGTGCCTAAACATCCTATCCCCGAAATTCCTGATTTCCCGATGGGGCCAACGTCGATGGTTCTCGATGGTTGCCACCTATCCCACACATGGACAACTCTGATTGTATCGGGATTTCCTCTACAGATTTCCCAACCTCTTGCTCACAGAGTTCTTGACTCTTCTCAGATGAAGGACACTCGTCCTCCACTCTGACTCTGGTGGTCCCACAATTATTACGTCACTGTCAAGATATCGTGGATCACGATGCCCAGCGACGAGGTTTCTTTGTCTTCGAAAACCCTGATTTCCCGATCCCCGACTCTTTGGGATCTCTTTCCACATGTCCCCGCCGTTTGGACAGCTCCGATTCTATTGGGAAATTGCAGATCGCGATTTCAACATGCACGAGTTCCACACTCCTTAAATATTCGATGGGTAAAATCCCGATTCCTCCCCAGAACGATGACACATGTCCTGCCAAGATCAACGGCTAGGATCCTTTCTCGGGATTTCGAGAACCACAAGGTCTCGATTCTCTGACTTAACAAACCCCGATGACTCTTCCAGGACTCCTCCTCTGTACACTTAGGACTTAAACCCGGTGCAACTTCTTTGAGATCTAATGGCTGACGGTATTTCTCTCGAGATCTGACGGTGCAGATCCGTTCTTCTTCATAATAAAAATCTCTCTGTTGGGGATAATGATAGTTGCATGCACATTAAGNCTCAAAGAAGTTGCACCGGGTTTAAGTCCTAAGTGTACAGAGGACTTAAACCCGGTGCAACTTCTTTGAGATCTAATGGCTGACGGTATTTCTCTCGAGATCTGACGGTGCAGATCCGTTCTTCTTCATAATAAAAATCTCTCTGTTGGGGATAATGATAGTTGCATGCACATTAAGTGGTGTTAAAACCGCTCTTTTGCACGGTTAATATTTGTATTGGTCTACTGTTCATGAGAGTTTGCATTATTTAAAATTTTCTGAAGCTAACACAGGCAAGTAATTTACACACTTTTTGTGCAATACAAGTTTTCTGAATCTTTTGCTACTGCGCATTGGCAGTTCCTCGTTCGGGGTAAGTTCGAGATGAAGTAGGCCTTTTCAAGGTCTTGCAAAAGTCCTATTGCATTTTATATAGTATGATTTGTGTAGTTATTGGATATTGCCAACTTCAAGCCTTAGAAAAAAGTTTCCCTCGACATTTCCATCGATTTCAGGTGTCTATTCTACCTGAAACTTCATTGACAAGTATTGCTCAAAATAAAATTAAGTTATCATGTCTGTTTTTCGTGTTCATTAGCTTTATCAGGTTGCTTTAAGGATATTCATTTTGTGGGAAGTGATCCTTCCAACTATCCGGTTTGCTGTCACTATTTTAAAGGCATTCCTTCGAATGTTCAGACTAAAATTGTAGTGACCATACATGATCCAGTTAAAGGGTATTGCCTACAGTGGTTACTTGCGATATATGAGATTATTTGCTTGGATAACTTAGGGGTACTACCTAATTATATTTTCGGATACTGTATCAGTCATATTGGGTCAGACTGAATGTTTTTGTTTGTAGTTGAAGCGTGGCTGGAGTTAACACTCGGGTTTTGGCCCGTAGGCCCAGATTTCGAACTAAGATGCTCTGATACCATATGTAACAACCTAATATTTTTAAACATCATTTTAATTTCATAAGCAATTTATTTCATTAACTGAGACAATAACTTCCTAGCATAATATTGATTTTCATAACAGCAACTTCTGTAACTTAGATTTATCAATAAATATTGATTTCATGGAAGAAAGAAATAAATACATAACTTAACAAGTACCTGGTTCTGATGCTAATTATGTTGCCTCTGTGCCTTGCTGCTGTCTTCCTGCTTCCTGCTAATCGATCAACCCTGCCACAAACAGGAAAATAAATGCCCAAAACTACTATCCTCCCTGCCAACTAGGAAAACTACCTAGCTCCAGGATATCTACAGATATCCTGGCCCCCGTGCCCAAAACCTCCAGCAACTCGGTGCCTCCCCTAATCAAAATCCACCATCCAAAAACTCTGTGCTCCCAGTAAGTCCAAAATTCCTCAGAAAAACCTCTCCTCCGTCCAATGTCGAAAATCCCTCTCCCGACAATCTTCTCCCTTCCCTTATTCCTCCTTCGCTGACTCATGCAATTACTCCTCCAACCACCCTCCATGCCTGTCACTTCTCCCTCCTTAAATTTTTTATCTTCTCGGGATGCATAGGCTCCCTCTCTACATACGCAACCATTTTTTAACATTTCTCATTGATTTCTTAAGATTTATTTCTCAGGTCATTAAATGTGATCTGCAGTTAAAGTATTACTTATTTAATCACAATTATCTTCTTTAATTAATTTTGATTTATAGTCTTTAAATATTTATTTAGTTAGGTTCGTTACAGAGTCCAAGTACGAATTTTTGGAGGCTTATTTGGTGTAGAAGTTCCCTTTTTGAGGTGGTTCTGCTAGACAATATTTCTTCTGATGTATCTCCAAAGTTTTGGCCCTTATGGGTATGAAACATTATTTTTTGTAGTTCTATGATATTTCTTCTCTACAGTGCTATAGGTTTGATCAAAATTAGATGTGCCAAGTGGAATTTATGGTAACTTCACCACAGCTTGTTGATTTTTGGCCTTTCCATGAGATCTCACTTGTATAGCATTCCCCACACAAAATAATTGATATAAAGTTCTAAAAATTATACCAGAAATACTACAAAGTACCCGCTATCCAATGCAACCAATATCACTCAATTTGGATACTCTAGGAAGAATTTATGATTGTTTTACCTGGAACACCTTCTTTAGACTAGTCAATAGAACTAGTGAGATACCTTATCTTCCACAGGCTGTATCTACAAATGTAAGATGACATAGAAGATAGAATTTTTACCACAGATACCTTACTAATTTCTTTGAATATCCTCTATATTTCAGGTTCTGACACAGTACAGAAAATTTTTATAGCGAAAATTATGCAATGACTCAGTTTAGGATGATTCCAGAACCCTATCTTGCACAGGCTGTATCTCTGAAAGTATAAGGCCACAGGAGATGAAATTGTAACCTAACGTACCTTGATCCATCTACTAAATATCATCGAAGTAGTTCCTTTTGAAACTTTGTATAAAATAAGGTTATAGAAAAAATTCCAAGGTGTCTTAGATGTAGCAGTGAAACCCCAAGACCTTGACCTCTGATACCATATGTTAAGAACCAAATATCAATATAGCATTGAAAAACCTCAGAATAAGTACTCAACACCTTGAAAAAGAGAGAAATTCATATAATAATCCTCTTTGAGGGGGAAATCTCCTTATTCCCACATAAATGTACAATTACAAGATGATTCCAAATGAAAATGTCTCCTTGGTATATATAGGAGACTAGGAGGTATAATTACAACTAATGGAATAAAGAAAACATAAATAAAATAAAATTACTAAAGTAATATGCCCCAATTAAGGGGTAATGAGCCATTATTTAGGGCTTAACATTTTGTCTCTGTAAGTAGGTGACTTTTCGTAACAGTTTTAAATTAC
>JASDQU010206789.1:0-15830 GCA_032191745.1 Picea mariana
AAAAATCATTCCGTGGTTTTCTCCCGATTTGGGTTTCCACATAAAACACTGGTGTACTGTGTATGTGTGTGATTGTTTATTTCTTACTGCTCATTATTGGATGATAATTCTACATTGATATAAAATTTGAAGAAAAAGGATTATAATTATGCTATTACTGATTCACCCCCCCTCTTAGTAATCCAACAGAAACCACTTGATTACCGGTCATTAGTGTATACCGTTAACAAGTGCGAGGGACATCACCATTAATGTCAATTATTTCCAAGGTACTCTAGTACAATCTAATGAATGTGAATTAATGAGATGAAGTCAAACACTCGGTGAAATCTCCTGATCAGGGGTCAATAATGAAAATCCACTGTCGAAAGTGAGGAAACCTGCCATTGAGGCATGCCAGTTCCAAGGTACCAATTAGTTTCTAAGTCTAATTCATGGATAATGAGTTGAAGTTGACAGGAAAAGACTCATCACAGGAGGGCCTTAATGTATCCCCCACCAATGACACGAAACAAGTAACAAGATTTGAAGTAGATCAAAGTAACAAATGATTCAGGACTGACTTAGGGAGGGTCGATGCAATAGAAGGCTTAAGGACTGCAGAAATGGCCGACGCAATAGAATGATTTCCAGGTTGAACTTCTTTTTGAACATATTGATGACATGACAACTGTCTTGGAAACACTGACTCAACAACATGGATCACATACCAATTTGTAATATCATAAAGGAGTATGATCAAGGGACAAGAGAATTTTTCAACCTAGACACAAAGCGAGTGAAAGGGTGTCATGTTCAAAAGTGACTCTTCCATATAATATAGGTTTAGACACATTTTTTTTCCCAATTCCCCCCCACCATTTCTGGTGAGTGCCTGTTTATTTATACACAATATTTAGGAGGATAACATGTGATTGAATTGTAATCTCATCCTTTGGATGAATCCCTCAGAGTATGTTTAACGAACCCTAGGAAGGAGTGGTTCGGTCCCATATGGGCCTTTCGATGTTTTTTTTACGAGTCCAAAGAAAGTAAACTCAGTGGTTTTTCATAGTTAGAGACTCTAAAAAACACTTAAAGGAAACTCCAAAATGTCCTTTTTCATAAAGTAGTCCGATGAGACTGAAAAAGATATAATCTACCGCTCAACAGATGTTTTCTTCAAATACTTTAACGAGCGTGAAAAGAACAATATCGCTCGACAATCTTTTCATGTTTAGGGAGTTTGAAAAGAGGTTAAAGGGAAATCCATGTGATTCCTTTTTCGTATAACCTTTACGAGTCTGAAAAAAGTGATACAAGTTTACTCAGTTACAATCTCTGGTATTTACAAGGCATGAGAAAGAACAAAGACTAAGCTCAAGATTGTTTTCATTTTTACTCAAGCTTAAAAAAAAACAAAATTATGCTTGGGATAGATTTTATTTTTACACAAGATTAAAACTATCCAAAACTATGCTTGGACCTGGTTTCATTTTTACACAAGCTTGAACCAGAGGAAACTATGCTCAAGAATCCAAGTTCAATCCCTAGAACTCTGTTTCATTTTTTAATGAGCTTGACACAGAAAAAGAACTATGCTCGTAATATTTTTTTCATTTTAACGGGGTTGCTACAGAGACACAAAAATATCCTCATAGCTAGTTTCATTTTTTAAAGAGATTGAAATCAGAAAACCATGCTCAAAGATGGTTTCATTTTTTAATGATCTTTAAATCAGAAAACCATGCTCAAAGATTCTCTTCTTGATCACGGCTTCCAAGAGGACAATTTTCTAGAAGGACACCATGTCAAGGGGAAAAAATCGGTCATGGCCTCTAAGATATCTTCACTCGATCGAAGAAACACACACTAGAAGGAACACATGTTGAGGGCCATGATGGGGGTAAAGAGATCAAGCTCCAATATCCCTATCGAATAGATGACCATGGTAAATACCAGATCCAAATCATAAGAGATTGATATTACAACGAGAGATTCATATTTATTGGTAGCTGAAGGTATGGGAGACAACGCCACATAATTGACTTGTGGCAGGGACGATATCGACTGCATATAAGAACTATTTATAGAGGTTATTGGGTTGGTAATCAAGTCAGGACCAATGAATGAAAGTTGATCAATAGGCACAATTATTCCATCGCGAGGGAATGATATCACACAAAAAAGAGTGGACACAATAGCTTTCATGGCATAGACATAATCTCTCCCAAGGAGTAAATCAAAATCCAAGGGGTCCTAAACTACCATAACATCAATAAAGACAATTTTCCCTCCCAAAGTTATGGGAAACTGAGGAAGGACTCCTAAAGGGTGACTGGTTCTTCTATTAAAAGCTAATAGATTTTGGGTAACCGATGCAAGCTGAGGACAACCCAAAGATTTCCAAGCAATAGAGGAAAAAATAATATCTGATGCACCTTCATCTATCAACATCTAAGGAACGTCCTAACCACAAACCTATGCCGTAATATTGAAAGGAATGTGAGAGGGAAGACGAGGTCTAGTTAGTGCACCCTAATAAAAAAGGATGGCCTCATTACTTGGAGGGGGTTCCATAGGAGAAGGCGAAATTCCCCCCAGCATGGTAGATTTTGTATCAATGAGAAAAACGTGGGCAATATCAGGTTTAATATCTAGAGGGAGAGTAGGATTGACTGATGATGGGATTAGATCGACCACTTGGGTTTCATTCTCTAAGGGGAGAATGGGGTCGACAGATGGAAACAGATCGAGCGCTTGGATTTCACTCTCTAACGTGAGAGTGGGATCGACCGAGGAAGGGAACACATTGATCATTCCATCAACTACAGGTGGGTTAAGAGAAGGCCTATGGTAAGCAACTGAAAGTTGAGGTTGGGAAACAATCATGTCTTTTAGTAATTTTGAGGCTTCATCCATACAATGGAAAAGGTTAGTTTGATGACTCCCTCCACATAACATACACGGGAACTGAACTCTACTTTTATTCTTCCCAATGGTATCTTCACTAGTTGACGGGAGGTCACTAGAACATTGCTTAGAGGCTGACGACATGGGTTGGCAAAGATGTGTAAACCATGCTTTTATAACCTTGGATAGACCAGGTCAATCCTTAAGAATATGGCTACCCTTACAAATCCTGTAAGGGTACTTGGTCTTACGGGTTGTTTGGGTGATCTTGGCATCATCAACACTCCCAACATGATTATTAGTAACTGGTGGTTTTCCAACATGTTTGGCAGTGGTTGGAAGTTTGGACCCTTTCTTATTTTTCTTCTTCTTAATCTTCCTTTTGTTCTTCTTCTTATCCACAAGGTTACTAGCTTCAGAGCTTTCACTCGACGAAGAAGATGAAACGAAAGAAGACCTTGGAAGTGAAGAAGGTGAAGGATCAACATGAGGTTGATGTTCTTGGGGGGAAGTGCTTAAAACCAAAGCACTTGTTTCATTAGAGATCAACGGAGTGGAAAACAACCATACCGACAATCCAATTGTGAGACCTGGAAGGCTCAAAGTAGTGATGTAAGGAGGACCAACGTTTTTGTAAGAAGGAAAAAAAAAAGGTTCCCCCAGAGCAGGGGTTGCTTCATTGGTCATTTTGGGAACTAATTCCATTAAACACAGATCCAAGCTAGAGTCTTCTAGTAAAAATAAACAACACACGCTAAAAATCTAGGAAGAAAGCAAACAAACAAAACCTTCTCACAATGAACACACTAGTTGGTGATGAAATCCAACATCGCGGGAATGACGTAATAATGGGATGAGATAGAGCGGGTGGAAAAGTTACGTTGACGACCTACTTAATGGAATTACACCTTGGTTCAAGATCTCACACATAAACATGGGTATACCCTCCAAGCACTAGTACATATTTTAAAAATTTCGACGTTCTGTTTGCGACGTTATGGACAAAATTGGCCATACTGTCGAAAAATAGAGGACATTTGTTTTTTTCCATATTTCCCGATAACGTCAAAAGTTTGATGTCATACAAACATATGTTTCTATTGCGATGAAGACGTCGCTATTAAGACACCATTGGATTATCGTCTCTCTTGCCACGTTTGTAAAATAGTCGTCGCTCTTTCCATGTTTGTAAAATAGTCGTCGCAGTTGTGACATCGTGGAAACTAGGTTTCCCCCCTCCAACGGTCACCTAGTATTTGACCAAGTCAACTTTGATTTGGTCAAATATCGTCATAATTACGACATTATAAAATCTATAATTATATTTCATTTTATGGATGTTGCGACAAGTTTACTATAATAACGACACTTCAAAAAGGGTTTGTGGGTCTTCTTGGCGAACAAAAAACAGGTTGTTTTTTTCAGTATATGTCCGTGGGGAAGAATTTCATAAAACATTAGAGATGGGAAAATAATTAAAGAGGGTGAAAAGGGTGACAATAAATGTTATTTCCCTTCCAAAAATTGTTTTACTAGACGTTTTGAAAGAGTTTTAATAGAAACAACTAAAAACCATTGTAGAAAATATGGGCACATGGATGGGGGATAAAATGAATATCGTCCCATGGTATATACATTCATTATATGTTTTAATATTTATTGTATTCTCAAACTTTTATATTGTTTTATACATGCACTAATTTTTCATGATTGTTTGTAATTATAAAGTTATATTTCCCCCCTAACTTTATGCACAAAACACCAAGTAGTAGAAAAAATGGTGTTGTAGTACAAGATGAAGAACTTGAAGAAGATAATGAAGATCAAGTTAATGATCCCATGGAAGTAGATGACAATAATAACATAGTTCAAGATGATGGGACAAATCAAATGATTCAAGACTTATTCGGTCATCTAGATGAGGATCATGGGGATAGTAGTGATGGTATTTATGATGAACCTCTGATTGAAAAGGCAAATAAACGACTTTATAAATGGTCAAGAGAAAATCTTCTCTCCACTACATTGCTGTTGGTGAACTTGAAAGTTACGAATCATTTTTCTAACACTTGTATGAAACATATCCTAAGGTATGTAATATGTTTCTTCACATCTACATAAAGGTTGAATTTTCCCCATTTTTTTTAGTGTTAATTAATGTGTAAAATAAAAATGCAATATTTACAATTACTATTCTTTACATTAACTATTTATTTTTTATGTTTTAGATTGTTAGGTGAATTTCTGTTACCCTTGCCAAATATTTTACCTCACACATATCGAGATATACATGCCATTATGAAAGAAATTTGAATGGAGTATCAAAGTATAGATTCATGTCCTGATGACCATATTATATATTATGGACAACATGCGTCAAAAACAAAATTTCTGGTATGTGGTATCAGTAGATATAGAGCCGATCAAGTAACAAAAATGGTCCCTCGAAAGGTTCTCTGACATATTCCCATAATTCCACGTTTGCATCAACTGTTCAGGTGCTAAAGCATAGCACAGTTTATGGATTACCATGAATGGAAGAGAATTGAAGATGACATTCTTTGAATTCCTGCAGATGGTTATGCATTTGAGGAAATTGCTGCAAAATGACCATAATTTACAGATGAACCTCGTAATGTTAGGCTTTCATTGGCAACTGATGGTGTTAATCCATTTGGAGAGCTTCGGTCTGTTTACTCAGTGTGGCCTATTTTTGTTATCAACAATAACATTCCTCCTTGGATGTCAATAAAGAGGGAGCACATAATGTTGACAATGATTATTCCAGGTATATGTTTACATTAATTTTTTGAATTAAAATTTTTCATATTTCTCTTTTTTTGCATAAAATCTTTTATTTATTTATTTATGTATATATACATACCATGGTAGTAATTTCATGTAATTTCAAACAATTAGGTAAGTACCAAGTTAAATATATGAATGTGTATATCGAGCCTCTTATCGACGAGCTACTAAATTTATGGGAGGGAATCACTATGTATGACATCTGTAAACCAATTGGGCAGAAGAGATTTCAATGCCCTGGAATACTTTTATGGACAAGTCATGATGCCCCACGACTAACACATTTTTTTGGTATGTAACGTTCCATATTGCAAGCTTGAATAGTATATAATTAATTGATTTTATCATGCATGTTGTTTAAATAATCATTTTGTATATATATTAATAATTCACATTAATCCATCTGTTGCAGGTCTTCAAACAAAGTGTAAATTTTCATGTCCAGTTTGTGGTCCTAAGATGAAATATCGTTGGTCAAAAACTTTAGGAAAGGAGGTGTTTGATGAGTATAGACACTTCCTCTCTAAGATTCATAAGTATCGTACTATTGAAAAAGATCTTTTCAATGGGAAACAAGAGACAGGACTAAAACGACAAAGAATGGCACCTCACCTATGGAAGTTGGCATATGACAGAATTAATCCTCTAGGTACACATTTTGTTTATGTATCGTAAATGGAATCATGTTTTGAAATTTTATTTTAATTATTCATTTTATTTTACTGCATTTGATAAATAGTTTTATGATTTTTTTTATGCTTCATCAATGTCGTCATTGTGAAGGTAGTAATAATGGGCTTCCATGAGGAATGAAATGTTATACCACTCAATTCATGAGGCTTACTTACTATAAGGACCCAAAAATAGTTCATTTATTTGATACAATGCATATCGGGAAGAATGCGACAAAAACATTATGGCGAATCATAGATGGGAGGAGGGATAAAGAAAAAATTGTCAAAATTTGTAATGAAATTCGGGAAGCCAATCATGCAATGCAAAGTGTGATATGATCAAATAACAATGGAGACAAAAATAACCTTCCATGGTTATTAACAGATCAACAAAGCAATGGTGAAAAGAGGTCATTCAAAAAATTAAATTTCCCACAGGTTTTTGTTCAAACATAAAGAATATCTTAATGAAGAAAGGTGAATTTGGTGGGGTAAAAACAAAGGATTGACATACCTTCATTAAGGTAATTAATAATTTTAGTATTCATATTTATATATTGGTTGTATACATTGTTTGAGATTTTTATTTTTTTGTCTAGTTTTGAACAAGTGATGATTCATTTTTATTGTTACAATATGTTCTACCTCTATCTCTCCCAAACGACTTTGACAACAACGCCAAACAAGTTATATATGATCTTGGAAAATACATGAGGTAAGTAGCTGCAATATATATGCAAAAAAAAATCAATTTTTTGTTGTACTTGATGATATGTGTTTTACTTGTAATGTAATATGTATTTATATGTTTTTTTGAAACATGTCATTTTCTTGCGTCATGATTTGTAGATGGTTGTCATTGAAACAAATCCATGAAGATGATATAAAGTATTGGAAGAGGGAAATTCCTTGGCTAATGTGTGAAATGCAGAAGTATATATAAGGATCCCGAGTGAGTTTGTCCAACGTCGATTCAAGGTACAATGAAGACTTCCCCTTCACCGTCACCTCGTGTATTACCCTAAACAGAAAGGACACTAAGGTTACCAAATACAACAATGATGCCTAGGGAAACAATTGACAATCCGATACATGTGCAAGGGCAGGGTATCTAAGCCCGAAATCGCCTCGAGAAGGTTTGCAAAAGATTTTCTTCTCAAGTGACCCCCAATAATACACACAATCTCTAGACTAAGACCAACAAAGTAGGGTGAGTAAATCTTCCGACCCTAATGCGACCTCGTGATTGACCCTTGTGTTAGAAGGGCTTCCTAGGACAAAATGTAGCAAGTCGATTTAAACTCTCCCTATCACAAGATACTATGTTTGTTTACAGCTTTGGAAAGTTATCTTTCACACCTATTCCAAATCCCTACACCCTAAGATAATGTAGGTTTGCTACTAGAAAATATAAAAATGTCTAATGAATTTTTATAAATGATTTATTTTAAGGCTGTTGTTTACTCAAGAGGAAAATGACATGGACTAAATGATGTTTTGACAGACTCTAAACAATGCAAAGAAATGAGAATGAAAATATTTCACTTCGATTAAAGCTATATTATGAGAAGGAGAAAATGTTTATCATTCCCAGATGCACAATGTACCAAAATTTTATTAAACTCATTAATATCAAGATCTTCAAGAAATGAGCCAAAGAGACTATACACCAATACACGATGCCAAAAAAATCATGCAATTTCGCTACTTCAAATGCAAGTATGCCCCCAATCTAATGCAAAGCAAGAAATTTAAAACTTTTTGTTTTCAAAGATAGCTAAAATAAACAGAAATTATCTATAAAGAAAAGCAACCCAAACAAATTTCCTCTTTTAACACGAACTATTCAGAAAAAGAACTATTCTTTCACTAAACAATTCTAAAGAAAAACAATTCTTTGTAACTGAAAGACACTCAAAGCAAGAGATCAGATATTTCAAAAGAAAAAAAGAAACAAAGAAAAGAAGGATAAAAGAAGACTCAAATACTGTCAAATAGACTGTAAACAGATCATAATCAAACCCAAAAATTCACCCGAAAACCATATCTAAGATCTGGGTAGGTAAAACCATCAAAAACTAAAAATTTTCACAAAATCGTTGCAGCCTACCAACCAACACAGTGTGAAGATCCTAGATTGTCACGGGCCAGAGAAAAGTACAGTGCGATGAAGTCGCATTGTGTCTAAAGGAAGGGTGCGTCGATCCTAGATCGTCGCACTATCTCACAAAGTAGGGTGCGACGATCAAAAGAAAAATGGAAAAAATAAAAAGCATGAGGGTTTTCCAGTGAAATTAAAAGTCAGAGAGTCAATATGGATCTCCCAATGAATCAGAAAACATAACCCAGGAAATCAAAGGAAGAAAGCAAGACAAACTAGGAAAACAATCTATTCCCCTGTATGGTCGCCAATTTTGTTATCGGACAAATCGGTAAGTGCAGACACAAACAGATCTCTCTAGTTTCACCCCAAAACTAGAGCAAAACAAGACAGAATATAAAACTTTCCCTAAGTTTTAATTATCAAGCATACTAACTAACAAGGGATAAATGACATACCTTTCAAATGTCCTTTGTCCTTGCTATTGTCATCGTCGCTCCATTCAAAGGATTATGGGATGCTGAACTTGTAAATAGACACAAGACAATGAAGTGAAAGCAACAACATATACTCAACAAAACCTATGTATGTGATCAAGGAGTCATACAATAAAATAAGACCAATTTTATGGGAAAGAAATATATTACTGTATTAGAAATATGAAAAGGAGAATACAACCAATGCCTTGATGTTGTAAGGTCCCTTCCAACAGTTCATTGCTTCCCACACACTTCTGCTCCACGGATTCTAATATCAACAATCTATCTTGACAAAGCAAATCTCAAAGACAACATACAAGCTCCAAAAACTCCAAGCTACAAAACTCAAGAACTTTCCAACTAAGCTCTAGCCAACTAACGTTTCCCATGAGAAATCTTCTCCTTTTATAAGAAGAAAAGGATAGAGTGAGGAGGTTAGGATGATCCCTTGAGATCAAGGATGCGACTCATATCCAAACCGATCAAAGGCCACCTCACCCTCGAAGCTTCTATTCTAGAACGTTTGAGAAATTCCTCTTTTACCTTCATACAAAAATCGTCGCACCCTTAACACTGAACAAACTGCAACGATGTTGCAGGCCACTGTGGTGCAATCTACAATGATCCTAGATAGTCACACCCTTAACAATAAGCAAGGTGCAATGATCCCTTTTTCTAAGGTTTTTGACAAAGGAAAAGTATAATTTCATCTCTCTGGAAAAAGTATCTTCATTCTTATTCAAGGATTAAGGCCATTGATCCTTCTAATGACAAACGATAGGTTTCAATCATTAATGGTCATAGGGTGATGAAAATAATGTGTAATAACTGGACTAGAACTTCCTTGATTGTGCGTTGATGCAAATAATACTCACACTGGTCCAAAACTGATTGTAGCTGCAACCAGATGGGGCCTTCTTCATCCAACTCAGGAAGGCTGGTTTGAGTTTGACACTTAGTTCCAATCACCTTCTTTAAGAAGGAGACATGAAAAATAGGATGGAGCTTATAATGACTGTGAAATGTTAACTGATAGGCCATCTGTCCCACATGCTTGAGAATGGTATAAGGACCATAAATTTGGGCACCAGTTTCTGACAATGGTCAGCCTTGAGTGAAGTTTTCTTATAAGTTTGTAGTTGAAGAAACACCTGGTCTCCGTCAACAAATTGAAATTTCGAGCGACCTTGAACTGCCTGTTGCTTCATGGGATTTTGTGCCATGACCAAATTATCTTTGAGGGTACAAAGAATAGCCTCTCAAACTATAAGCATTTGGTCAACCGCCTAGACCTTCGAGACACCTGGTAGGTATGAGAGAACTGAAGGTGGATTTTGTCCATATACTGCTTCAAAAGGAGTCATGTGGGTAGCTATATGGTAAGAAGTGTTGTACCACCATTCAACTAGTGGTAACCATTGAGCCCACTAATTTTTCCTTTCAGATGCAAAATACCTCAAATATGTTTCCAAACACTTGTTGACAACTTTAGTTTGACCAACAGTCTAGGGATGATAAGCTGTGATGAGATGCAATTGGGTGCCCTTAGCCTGAACAATTTTTGCCAAAAATTGCTGGTGAAAGTGAGATCTCGATCAGAAACAATAGAATGAGGCATTCCATGAAGCTTGAAGACCCGATCCATGAAAAGTTGAACCATATTGGAGGCGGTAAATGGGTGTTGAAGAGCACATAAATGAGCATACTTGGAAAGACGATCAACGACCAACATGATGACTGACTTATTTCCCGATTTAGGTAAGACCACAATAAAATCCATAGAGATATCCCTCCAAATAGCAGGTGGAATCGGAAGTGGTTGTAGTGTGCCAGGAGCTTTGACTGTTTCATCCTTGTTGCATTGAAAAACATCACATTCTACCACAAAATTGTGAGCATCTTGTTTCATACCATCCCAGAAAAAAGAACGTTTGACCTGGTTATAGGTTTTGGTAAACCCTAAGTGCCCAGTTGTGGGTGTAGCATGAAGCTCATAAAATACCATGGATTTAAGTTGTGACTGTTTACTTAAATAAAAATGAAATTTGTAGCGAAGCTCATCATTGTTCCAATAGTACCCTGGGGAAACTGAAGAATTGGCCTACAATTGTTGGATGATATGAGAAATTTTGGGATCTTGTAGCCATTCCTGGTGAACAACTTGGAGCCAATCTGGTACAATGAAGGAGAGGGAAAAAAATGACCCTTCATCTTCATATTTTCTTGAAAGTGCATCAACAACCATATTGTCTCTTCCTTTCTTGTAAATGATCTCATAATCATATCCAAAGAGCTTAGTCACCCATTTTTGTTGCTCCAGGGAGGAAGAGCATTGTTCCAAAAAATACATGAGGATTTGATGATCTGTCTTAATTTGGAATCCTTTCCCCAATAGATAAGGGCACTTGATATCCACTACATGATGAATAGCCACTATTTCCTTTTCATAGATTGATTGGTCCAATTGTCGCTCTGAAATCATCACATTCCAAGACAAATGTATTTGTGAAATCGGAAAGGGCCAGGACTGGTGATGCAGGAGCATCGCCAACTCATTAAGCGAGCCAACATGAAAGACAAGGAATAGATGGACAAGGCCAGCTGAAACTTTTTGAATTTTCATCCAAGATGATGCGCCAATGTGTAAAGGATGCATTTATGGAAAAGTGCCTTTTGTATAATGTATCAGACCTTGAGACATACGCTCTTGTCTGAAGTAGATAGGAGGCATTTAATAGATTTAATGCTAGTAGATAGGATGTTTAAGTCTAGATTAGACAATTTAGAGATTCGAGAGGGAAAACAGATATAGACACCCTCCTTTGTATCATTGTAATATTATTATTCATGAGCAAGGAAAGAAGAGCAAGCAGAGAACATTGTATGAAGAACACCCATGTACAGGCATTTGAATTAATAGAAGAAGTTCTGATTCAAACTCATGGATGCTGTTGTTTCTCTGTGTATATTGTTCATGTGCTTATGAATGTTTGCTTTCTTGATATGCATTTTCTTTGTATATGCTGTGCATGAGATTTCATGTTTGAAACCGAAGTCTGAAGGGGAGATGGAATGAGTTTCAATTGTTTCTCTATCTGAGACAGGAGATTCCTGCAAGGTGTGCAGTTGAATTCATGCGCAAGGAGTGTGTTGATGAAGGATCAATAGTTTAACTTTTGTTCTCATTCACCCAGAAGTGGAAGTAGGTTGCTGAAGCCGTGAAAGGAGTGTGCAGGTTGAAGTGGAAGTCTCAGTTGTGAATCTGAGCAAAGGAAGCTAAAGACTGCTGCTACAGGAAGTGTGCAGAGTCGAAAGGATTCAACACTTGGGAAGTTGTTGAATGCTGAGCGCAAGGAGTGCACATAAGTTCCTCTGAAAGAGTCAGAGTGGAAAAGCTCAGGAGATATAGCACCTTCGTGATATCATCAAAGGAGAGCACATGAAGTTGTGCTGTAAAACGTTTCAAGAAAGAGTTTCAAGCGCAGACGTTGAAGGACAAGTGCTGAGAATGAACACTTAGCCACTCTCGAGAAATCTCCAAGGGGGAGAAATCGACGGTCAGGAGTCATCGGGGGAAACTGTGAAATCCCGTCGACCGTTAGATCCTCGGAAGTTGCACAAGGTTTAAAGCCCAACGAGTAGAGAAGGAGCCAGGAAGTCATCAGGATTCGGCTCACCGATGAATCGGAGTTTCCAGAGGCGTAAAACCCTCACAGGAAGGAATAGTGATCTACGATTTCCCGAGAGGATCAGAGCCATTGATCTCAGTAGGAACACGTGTCAAGGAGCTGGGATCCATCGGGGTTCAGCCCATTGAATATTTGGGGGTTCCCGTGACAAGGAATTGTTACAATTGAATTCACAATTTCGCGATACTCGATAGAGTGGAGAAGGAAGCGGTGACGTGGAGGAAGGAGTGTACACGTGCATCGGGGTTTGGCATTTCAGAGTTCTCAGTGAAGAGAGACTCACGACAGGAGGAGTCATGATATCCTGAAATGTGATAACCATGCAGTCACCATGTCGAGTGGAGGACAGGTGTCGTCGCACGCCGGGGTTCGGGGAATTGAAAGTCCCATGTACATTGACAGCGAGAATCGTGATATCCTGATACGCGATTTCCCGACAGGGTTAAGGTCTGTAGTGGAGGACATGTGTCGGAAGGTCAACTCTCATAGGGGGTCAATGTCAAGTGGCATTGACATATCATGAACTCGGAGGCTCGTGATTTGGAGCTGCAAGGGATTGCCTTAAAAGTTGCGAGGATGCGAGGTTGCGAGAGCGCGACAGGAGGAGACCGGCGTCTCGGCACATCGGGACTCGGAATTTGGAGAACCAAGTGCTATGAGTCGAGAGTAGCAAAGTTGCAAGAGAGCCAAAGTCCTGATAAAGTGGGGAAAAGGTCAGCGTGGACTGAGCCATCGGGAGTTGGGGATCTGTGAGATGAGTGATTCAAGACCTCGCAAGTGCCAATTTCCCAATGGGGATATTCCCGACAGAAGAAAGGAACACATGGGTGAATATCTCATCAGGGTTCGAGGATTGTGAGACCCTATCTCATGAGTGCGGGACTCGTGATAGTGCGAAGCCCGATTTCTCGATACGACAAGGGAGATCATAAAGAGCATCCTGTGGGTGCATAAAACTCCCGATAAGGGGTTTTGAAGAGCAATTTCAGTTCTTTGGGCCTAGGGAAGTGAAGGTCCTGGTGAGAGAAGGCGTGCTGAGTTGGTGCATTGACATCAGAGTGGTATCGTTTGCGTGCTCTCACTAGGAACTTCACTTCCCTAGGACCGAAGAACTAAAATTTCTCTTCAAAACCCCTTATCGGGAGTTTTATGCACCCACAAGATGCTCTTTATGATCTCCTTTGTCGTATCCGGAAATCGAGCTTTGCGCTATCGCAAGTCCTGTACTCACAAGATCAGGTCTCACAATCCCCGAACCCCAATGAGATATTCACCCACGTGTTCCTTTCTTCTGTCGGGAGTATCCCCGTCGAGAAATCGACACTTGCGAGGTCTTGAATCACTCACCTCACAGATCCCCGACTCCCGATGGCTCAGTCCACGCTGACCTTTTCCCCACTTTATCAGGATTTTGGCTCTCTCACAACTTCGCTACTCTTGACTCCTAGCACTCGGTTCTCCAACTTCCGAGTCCCGATGCTCTGAGACACCAGTCTCCTCCTGTCGCACTCTCGCAACCTCGCGTCCTCATAACTTTTAAGGAAATCCCTTGCAGCTCCAAGTCACGAGCCTCCGAGTCCGCGATATGCCGATGCCACTTGGCGTTGACCCCCTGTGAGAGTTGACCTTCCGACACCTATCCTCCACTACAGGCCTTAACCCTGTCGGGAAATCGCGTATCGGGATATCACGATTCCCGCTGTCAATGTACACGAGACTTTCAATTCCCTGAACCCCGACGTGCGACGACACCTATCCTCCACTCGACATGGTGACTACGTTGTTATCACATTTTGGGATATCATGAATCCTCTTGTCATGAGTCTTTCGTCACTGAGAACTCTGAAATGCCGAACCCCGATGCATGTGTACACTCCTTCCTCCACGTCACCGCTTCCTTCTCCACTCTATCGGGTATCGCAAAATCGCGAATTCAATTGTAACAATTCCTTGTCATGGGAACTCTTGAATCTCCAATGGGATGAACCCCGATGGCTCCCGGCTCCTTGACACATGTTCCTTCCGAGATCAACGACTCTGATCCTCTTGGGAAATAGCGGATCGCTATTCCTTCCTGTGAGGGTTTTACGCCTCTGGAAACTCTGATTCACCGGTGAGCCGAATCTCGATGACTTCTTGGCTCCTTCTCTGCTCGTTGGGATTTAAACCTTGCGCAACTTCCAGGGATCTAACGGTCGACGGGATTTCACAGTTTCCCCTGACGACTCCTGACTGTCGATTTCTTCCCCTTGGAGATTTCTTGAGAGTGGCTAAGTGTTCATTCTCAGCACTTGTCCTTCAACGTCTGCGCTTGAAACTCTTTCTTGAAATGTTTTATGGTACAACTTCCTGTGCTCTCCTTTGATGATATCATGAAGGTGCTATACCTCCTGAGATTTTCCACTTTGACTCTTTCAGAGGAACTTATGCGCACTCCTTGCACTCGGTGTTCAACAACTTCCCAAGTGTTGAATCCTTCTGACTCTGCGCACTTCCTGTAGCAGCAGTCTTTAGCTTCTTTTGCTCAGATTCACAACTGAGACTTCCGCTTCAAACTGCACACTCCTTGCACGACTTCAACAACCTGCTTCCACTTCTGGGTGAATGAGAACAAAAGTTAAACTATTGAGCCTTCATCAACACACTCCTTGCACATGAATTCAACTGCACACCTTGCAGGAATCTCCTGGCTCAGATAGAGAAACAATTGAAACTCATTCCATCTCCCCTTCAGACTTCAGTTTCAAACATGAAATCTAATGCACAGCATATACAAAGCAAATGCATATCAAGAAAGCAAACATTCATAAGCACATGAACAATATACACAGAGAAACAACACCAACCATGAGTTTGAATCAGAACTTCTTCTATTAATTCAAATTCCTGTACATGGGTGTTTTTCATACAATGTTCTCTGCTTGTTCTTCTTTCCTTGCTCATGAATAATAATATTACAATGATACAAAGGAGGGTGTCTATATCCATTTTTCCTCTCGAATCTCTAAACTGTCTAATCTAGACTTAAACATCCTATCTACCAGCATTAAATCTATTAAATGCCTCCTATCTAATTCAGACAAGAGCGTATGGCTCGAGGTATGATACATTATACAAAAGGCTCTTTTCCATAAATGCATCCTTTACACATTGGTGCATCATCTTGGATGAAAATTCAAAAAGTTTC
>JASDQU010206789.1:16559-28517 GCA_032191745.1 Picea mariana
GAGGTTGGAATAGGTACAGAAAGAGCCTCCTTCTCTATTAACAGGTTGTCCTGTAGCCCAAAGGAACTGGGAGCTGATCTATTAGCAAGGTTTTGGCGAAGGAATGGAAACATCAATCATCCTGACTTGTCACAACCAACCGAGAGATAAAATGATCAGCTGCTATATTAATGTGGTCCTTCAATGTCCAACACACATGGTTGAAATTTGTTTGCTTGTTTTCATGTTTTTCCCTTCGTCTGAGTAATGAATTTTCCTGTTGTCTCATGCCGTTGAAGAAGCTTAACAGAACCAACATCTTCGTTTGATTCGCTGAAGATGTTAATCGCTGACATAAGGGTTTTAACTGTGATGTTTATTTACTGCAAACGCGAGTGATTTATCTTATTGCTGCTACTGGCATGCAACTTTAAGCAGCGTAACTTTTGTTACAGGAGTATCTTTCTTTAGCCACATTGAGAACTTTGTTGCTTGATAAGCAGGAAGTTTGTTTGAGACCCAAGCTTCGCCAACCCAAAATTAAAAAAGGGCTGCGTGTATCTGGGATGGCCTAGAAAAGCAGATTAAGAGTGTAAGTAAACTATGAAATAACAGGAATCTAACGACGTAACTTCTTGTCGGTCATAATGTTAAGAACTCACCATTTACCTTCCAAGTATGTTGCACTTAGTGCAGCATATGATGATGCTATGCAGAAATCCTCTGGCGCCGGGTCCGATCTGTATGACTGTGACAGATTAGAAAAAATTCTAATTAGCAACAAGAGACTGGAGCAACACCCTCATATTGATCAGTCAAATAAAAGGAAGATAACTTATGATGTAGGTAAAAAGACAATCATAGTGAGTAAGAATGGTTATATGGATTTGGCGTTGAAGCGGAAGAAGAATGCATTGAAGAATTTGAACAAGAAGATAGTAATAATAGATATTCACAATTATATGCAATGTGTCTCCAAGATGAAGTAAGTAACTTGGTGGGAGGATGGACCATTGGTTACAAGAGGCTCAGGTTAGTGATGGTTTAAAGAGCCGTCAGAACACTGGGCAGTCAAAGAATTCCAGAAGACAGAATCCACATGAAGCACACCATCTGTCCGAGCATAGACAGTGTTAAGTGTAATAGATACCATTTCCAGAATTGGTTTTAACAGTCGAACTGTTAGAGTCATGAATCGATCAACACAACCTCCACCATTGTCAGATCTGGAGCTCCCATTATTACAACCTCTAGCATTATTGCATTAAAACTTATGCCTGACCCTTCTCCCGCGATGGCCGCTGTAACATCTTTGATTTTGTCTCTTATCTTGGATTCTTCTATTCTCTCCTTCTTGCCAAAGTATTCAATGGATATTGAGGCTTCTTCTTGGTCTTTGCAGCTTTTGAGGTGCATAACGAGAGGGACTCGCGTACACATACCTTAGCCTCTGGGAATCTTTATGCCTGCGAGGGATTCAAGCACGCTTGATTTTCCGCTGGATTGATATCCGACCACCACTATGCTTGGGAGCTCGATTCCTTCCTTGGTAATGTCTAGGTTACGTAGCCTGTAGACTACGTCCAGTAGAGGATAGATTTCTTGATTGTATGAAACATCAATGCAGCTTGAAGCCTCTTGCGTGTATGAGACCAAGTCGTGGTTTGGGGCCTCCGACAACATGTTGTTTGGGATCATCATGTCACTGCTGGAGGCCCCCGGTGCGTCTTCCTCTTCATCAAAAGTGCCCATCATTAAATCTGACAACTTCACCTTTCGCTCCAACCCATGTTGGTTGATATTGATGCGAGCAGATGAAGAGGAATGGAAGTGCAGAGTTTGCAGCGTCAAAATATCAAGCGTAAAGAAGTTTCTGCAACATGAAAGAAACCACAGTGATGGAATATTTTATATAGGACTTACAGGTACATACATTCCTATGAATTTTTAGAGACGAGGAATCGTAACAAAGACCAAAAAATAATCAACATGTCTCTATGTATTGCACAACAAGTAAAGAATCAAAATGCGGAATTGTTTCACGTCAAAAGTCGATTGATTTCCGAAAAATCAAAGCACAATATTTATTTGTAATTGAATTCCTATTGTGTTCTAGAGCTCTCTATTAATTCATTTCCTCTATACCTGAATGCGTTTTTTCCAGCACACACCAATGTTAGTAACGACAGAACATCTGGCAGTCGCACAGTCCGGAGAAGGCAAACCGTTTCAGATTCTCGGAACACAAAGAGTTTTAGATTTCTCTTTTAAAAGACTGATGCATGTAACAGAAAGAAGGGGGGCGAGCTGGGGAAAACCTCTTTCAAAGAGGAACTCTTCTTGCAAGCCGAGTTATTTTGTAAGCCAATAATGGAGTAATATATATGATGTATTTGCTTGAGACTGTGAGATTTATCACGGTTGATTCCTTCAACATGTTTTTCCCTATTCAACTGTGTTAAATCTATTTGGAATTCATTTGATATCCTCCTTACTCACAGTTCATGTGTTGTCATTATCATAATTTTATTTCTTCCTTATTTCGTCACGACTGTATTACAATTTCGTTTTCTTCTAACTGATGTGCTTCGTTATACTTTAGTACGACCACTACTATAATGAATGAATGTTGGTTTTCTGTAATTGTTTGTTGTCTTTCTTTTGCACCAGCTATCAACAACTGTAAGACCAGTCTACACTTCCAGAATTCTGCATATATTCTCTGCTACATCGGCCTTTCCTTTCCTTTTTCCTCTACCGCATCATGATTATCAAATCACTGAAAGATAGACTTAATTTGCCTCACTTTTCGCAAGTTAAATTATCTCTGCTATTGTCTCCTTTCTTCGAATTTCACTTGACTCCATGCCCAATGGACCATTTCCCTGGTTTAACCTCCAAACTCTAAAAATCCAAGACCATCATTTACCCATAAATATGCCCACCATTTCACGTTTACTGAAGATCATTTTGTGACATTTTTCGAGAGATCCCTCTCGGGTTGGAGGAGGGCAACTTCTAATCCAAAGTGGTTCGAGGTTGCCTCATTATTGATTTGCTGCAACCCATTTCAGTTCCGAGTGACAACATTTTGGCGCCGTTTCCGGCGATTCGAAGTTGATATCTATCCCTGGGAGAACAACATTTTCATAGTCCTAAGGCCTGGTTGAGCAGCCGGTCATAGGAAAATATTGGTTGCACATGCTCTGGCGACTCCACTAAAAGTTTCCGATGGTGATTTCACTGGAGGGAGAACTCAGAATTACATATTTCACATTAAGGTCGCCCAATGGATGAAGGCACTTGGTCTACTATTCTTGGCACTTTACGGGAAAGTACCATCCCTAGATGGAGCCTATGTTGTAACAGATATTATCAATCATATGCCACAGGTAATAGATGTAGAAGATGAGGTTGGAATAGGTACAGAAAGCACCTCCTTCTCTATTAATAGGTTGTCCTGTAGCCCAAAGGAGCTGGGATCTGATCTATTAGCAAGGTTTTGGAGAAGGAATGGCAACGACAATCATCCTGACTCATCACAGCCAGCCGAGAGAGAAAACGATCAGCTGCTATGTTAATGTGGTCCTTCAATGTCCAACACACACGGTTGAAAGTTGTTTGCTTGTTTTCATGTTTTACCCTTCGTCTGAGTAATGAATTTTCCTGTGGTCTCATGCCGTTGAAGAAGCTTAACAGAACCAACATCTTCGTTTGATTCATTGAAGATGTTAATCGCTGACATAAGGGTTTTAACTGTGATGTTTATTTACCGCAAACGCGAGTGATTTATCTTATTGCTGCTACTAGCGTGCAACTTTAAGCAGTGTAACTTTTGTTAGAGGAGTATCTTTCTTTAGCCACATTGAGAACTTTGTTGCTTGATAAGCAAGAAGTTTGTTTGAGACCCAAGCTTTTCCAACCCGAAATTAAAAAAGGGCTGCGTGTATCTGGGATGGCCTAGCAAAGTAGATTAAGAGTGTAAGTAAACTATGAAATAACAGGAATCTGACGACGTAACTTCTTGTCGGTCATAATGTTAAGAACTCGCCATTTACCTTCCAAGTATGTTGCACTTAGTGCAGCATATGACGATGCTATGCAGAAATCCTTTGGCGCCGGGTCCGATTTGTATGACTGTGACAGATTAGAAAAAATTCCAATTAGCAACAAGAGACTGGAGCAACACCCTCATATTGATCAGTCAAATAAAAGGACGATAACTTATGATGTAGGTAAAAATACAATCATAGTGAGTAAGAATGATTATATGGATTTGGCGTTGAAGCAGAATAAGAATGCATTGAAGAATTTGAAAAAGAAGACAGTAATAACAGATATTCACAGTTATATGCAACGTGTCTCAAAGATGAAGCAAGGAAATTGGTGGGAGGATGGACCATTGGTTACGAGAGGCTCAGGTTAGTGATGGTTTAAAGAGTCGTCAGAACACTGGGCAGTCACAGAATTCCAGAAGACAGAATCCACGTGAAGCGCAACATATGTCCGAGCATAGACAGTGTTAAGTGTAACGGATACCATTTCCAGAATTGGTTTTAGAAGTCGAACTTTCAGAGTCCTGAATCGATCGCCACAACCTCCACCATTGTCAGATCTAGAGCTCCCATTATTACAACCTCTAGAGTTATTGCATTAAAACTTATGCCTGACCCTTCTCCCGTGATGGCCACTGTAGCATCTTTAATTTTGTCTGTTATCTCGGATTCTTCTATTCTCTCTTTCTTGCCAAAGTATTCAATGGATATTGAGGCTTCTGCTTGGTCTTTGCAGCTTTTGAGGTGCATAACAAGAGGGACTCACATACACATACATTAGCCTCTAGGAAGCTTTATGCCTACGAGGGATTCAAGCACGCTTGATTTTCCGCTGGATTGATCTTCGACTACCACTATGCTTGGGATCTCGATGCCTTCCTTGGTAATGTCCAGGTTACGCAGCCTGTCGACTACGTCCAGTAGAGGACAAATTTTTTGTTTGTATGAAACATCAATGCAGCTTGAATCCTCCTGCGTGTATGAGACCAAGTCGTGGTTTGGGGCCTCCGACATCATGTTGTTTGGGATCATCATGTCACTGCTGGAGGCCCCTGGTGTGTCTTCCTCTTCATCAAAAGTGCCCAGCATTAAATCTGACAACTTCACCCTTTCACTCCAACCCATGTTGGTTGATATTGATGCGAGCACATGAAGAGGAATGGAAGTGCAAAGTTTGCAGTGTCAAAATATCAAGCGTAAAGAAGTTTCTGCAACATGAAAGAAACCATAGTGATGGACTCTTTTATATAGGACTTGCAGGTACATACAGTCCTATGAATTTGCAGAGACAAGGAATTGTAACAAAGACCAAAAAATAATCAACATGTCTCTGTGTATTGCACAAGAAGTAAAGAATCAAAATGATGAATTGTTTCACGTCAAAAGTCGATTGATTTCTGAAGAAGCAAAGCACAATCTTTATTTATAATTGCATTCCTATTGTGTTCGAGATCTTTCTATTAATTCATTTCCTCTATACCTCAATGAGTTTTTGCCAGTGCACACCAATGTTAGTAACGACAGAACATCTGGCAGTCGCACAGTCCAGAGAAGGAAAACCATTTCAGATTCCCAGAACACAAATAGTTTTAGATTTCTCTTTTAAAATACTGATGCATGTAATAGAAAGAAGGGGGGCAAGCTGGGGAAAACCTCTTTCGAAGAGGGGCTCTTCTTGCAAGATGAGTTATTTTGTAATCCAATAATAGAGTAATATATATGATGTATTTTCTTGAGACTGTGAGATTCATCACAGTCGATTCCTTCAACATGTTTTTCCCTATTCAGCTGTGTTAAATCTGTTTGGAATTAATTTTATATCCTCCTTACTCACAATTGATGTGTTGTCATTATCATAATGTTATTTCTTCCTTATTCCGTCACGACTGTATTACAATTTTGTTTTCTTCTAACTGATGTGCTTCGTTATAATTTAGTATGACCACTACTATAACGAATGAATGTTGGTTTTCTATAATTGTTTGCTGTCTTTCCTCTGCACCATCTATCAGCGGGTGTAAGACCAGTCTACACTTCTGGAATTCTGCATATATTCTCTTCTACATCGGCCTTTCCTTTCCTTTTTCCGCTACCGCATCATGATTATCAAATCGCTGAAAGATAGACTTACTTTGCCTAACTTTCCACAAGTTAAATGATCTCTGCTATTGTCTCCTTTCTTTGGCTTTCACTTGACTCCATTCCCAATGGACCATTTCCCTAGTTTAACCCCCAAACTCTAAAAATCCAAGACCATCATTTACCCATAAATCTTCCCACCATTTCACGTTTACTGAAGATCATTTTGTGACATTTTTCGAGAGATCCCTCTTGGGTTGGAGGAGGGTAGATTCTAATTCAAAGTGGTTCGAGGTTGCCTCGGATTGATTTGCTGCAACCCATTTCAGTTCCGAGTGACAACATGCACCACTCAATTCATCCAAGAGGTCATCAATGACAAGAATGGGAAATTTGTCTTTGATGGTGAGTTTTTTGAGGGCACAAAAGTCAAGACACATGTGAAAAGAGCCTTCTTTTGTAAGGACCATGACCATAGGAGAAGAGAGGGGCTCACACTAGGACGGATAACACTTGCTATGAGCAATTCTTGAACAATTTTCTTAATTTCATTTTTTTTGGGAAAAGGGATGACGATAGGGAAGAACATTGGGAGGAAGGCTTCCGGGGACAAGGGGAATGGAATGATCATGAAAACCACAGGAAGGAGGAAGTCCTTGGGGAGTGGAAAAAACAACTTGATGTTTGGAGAGGATGGATTGGAGGTCCTGTGACACAGAGGGTGTCTCAGTGGTATGAATGACATGGAGTTGTGAAATAATTCTAGAATGACCTTTCTTGAGGAGATTTTCCATGCGATGGGAACTAATGATCTCTAGGGAACTGACGGTGATTCCTTGGAACTTATATTTTTGTCCCTCATGGTTGAATTGCATGGTTAAGTCCTTAAAATAAATAAGAATAGGACCTAGAGTCCTTAACCATTTGTTACACAACACAACATCACAAATGCCCATGTCGATAACAAACATATGAGATTTCATGTGGTACTGACCAATTTGGAGACACACATTTTCACAACTCCCCCCACATTTCATGGACCTGCCATTGGAAATCATGATTTGAAAATTATTGAATGCACAGATATAACAATTATTTTCTTGGGCAATGCGGCGATGAATAAAATTATGGGTGCTTCCACTGTCAACAAGGATGATGACCTTTCAATGCTTAATGTAATAAATTATCTTGAGGGTCTGGGGAGCAGAGAATCCAGTGAGAGCATTCAGGGAAATGCCCATTTCAACTTTGGGAGGGTTGGAGGGTGGGGTCATGTCAATGAGTTCAGGTGATTTGGCCATAGGGGGGACTCGACATCATCTTCCAAAACATCCTTAGAGATGGCCATAAAAATATTTTGTTCCTTACACTTGTTCCCAAGAAAATATTTTTCATCACAATTATAACAAAGGCCTTTGAGTTTTCATTCAACCATTTCTTCCTTGGTTAATTTCTGTATCTTTAGTGGAGTAGAAGGAGGAGTGGGAGTGACTGGTTTAGGGGAAGGAATAAAGGAGGGTTTTCTGGTTTGAGAAGAGATAACCTATTGTGCTTCCTTATCTCTTTTAGTATCTTCCTCCCAATTTTGAGGCCGAGCCATTAGGACATGGGCACAAATCTCATCCTTGAGGCCACTGATAAAACATTCTCAGAAAAAAAAGCATCAAACATTCCCCCTGTATGAAAATCCAATCGCTCAAAAGCAGCTATAAAGTCTTCCACTGTGACAGATTGTTTCAACTTTGTCAAATGACTTAAATGGTTGGTGTCAGTGTCAACGCGTTCATAAATCTCTGCCACAAATTGTGTCCAAGCCACATACCCTTGGCGAGCTTTTTTTCTCCATTTCCACCATTGCCAACGTTCTTGATATAGATGGAGAACACCATACCGGAGTTTGGCCAACTCATCTGTAATGTCATACAAAGAGAAATAATGTTCCATTTGAGTTACCAAGCCAGTGGGATCCGAGCCATCAAATTTGTTCACATCCACATGTGGAAGCTGTAGGTCACACTGAAAGTGATGGGGATGTAAAGTCTAGAAATTAGAGGAAGTTTCACCTTTGGAGTGAAAAGGTGGGTCAGAGGAGGGAAGATCTGAAGGGATATTCAACTTGGCACAAATCATGTTAGTGAAGGATGAAATTTGGGTAGCGAGGTCCTGTTTGATGGTTTCCATTTTTGCATATATGGAGGAATGCATGTTTTTATTGATGGTGGCAATATTGGCACTAAGATACCTCACTTCCTATTGGGTCTTTGTGAAAGTAGAGGACAAGGAATTGAAGTAGGCTTCCAAGTCTTGGCTACAGGTGTGGGCCACGATGAAGAGGGAAAATGAAAAGAGACAGGTGGGACCACAAAAAAAATGTGTTATGGGTGAAGGTTATCATGATGATCAGGGCAATGAGGGGAATCTAATGGGGTAAGTCACAAATAAGGGTGTTGATTCCATGAGATTGTTTTTTCAGAAAAAATGATAGGTATGACTGCGATAAGGGAGAAGAGAGGAATCCAACAGGATAGGGCTCAAATAATGGTTCCAACAGGATTCAGAAATTGTTTTTTAACTCCCGTGGAGTTATACTCCGATCTGAAGAATACTGTAGTGTTGAAATGCCCAAATTCTTAACAGGAAGAAATGTGTTGTAATTTCACAACTCGAATGTAGGAGGCATAGTTGCACTACAATATATATTGTCTGTTCTATTTCTATTTCTGTCCCAAGGGTAAAGTATGCAGGGTGTCTACAGACAAGGGTTTGCCATGTTCTATAACTCTTTTATATATGTGTGGGGTCCAATAGTAGTACTCGACCCAATATCTCAGGGCACCAACAAATGAGGCTAGACCATGCCCTTAGCTGTACTAACCAACTACCCAGGTACTAGAGAGAATCTTCCTGAGTGTTGTTCTCAGTGGAACTATATAATTCAGGTGGTTGATCAATTTATCTATGGAGGGCTTTAGGAGATCTAGGCCAATCCATATACATGTGTTGTTTGATGCTCTACCACTTGAAGGGGTATCAACATGGGTTACAAGGGTGGCCAATAGATATACTCTTAAGTACCACTTGTATTTCCTGCATGTATTACTCCCCGACCACGGGTTTATGTGTGTAACGACAAATCTCTATAGCTTTAAGACGTCGGAATACGTCTCTACCCTGAAAAACAATAAACCACAATTTTCTGCCAAGGAAAGTGCTCTAATACCACTTGTAAGGTACCTGATCTATTATAATAGCATGAAACATAAATATTGTAGAGAATAATAGCGGGACAACACAATAGTTGAAACTACAACATCAAATAATACCTTTTTTGATAGGAAACAATGTTCACTTGCCTCTTTGAGGGAGAAACCTCCAACAAAGAAACCCTCTATTACAATAATTCTCAAGGAAAAACTTCTCATACCCTCTACTCCTATTTATACTAAATCTATCTATCCAAAAGAACAATCTAGAGGAATATCCTTCTAGAAGTGGAAGCTTCTATTAGGTCTTCTTACATTTGACTTATTCTTCCTTATTGCTAGGCCTTATTAATATTGACCTTTATTACATGGAAATATATTATTCTACCTACTTGAGGGGTTAGGGAGGTTAGGTCCCTAACAATACATGATGATATCAGGTGATATCAACAGATCATACAGGTGGTATGCAACAAATTTATGAGTAGAGGAGATTTCCAAAATATAGTTGAGGTTTGGTTTTCTGTTTTGTTTTGGAAGGACAAGGTTGTCCTCATATTCGATTCTTTTGGAAGGGCAAGGTTTTCCTCATATTTTTTGATATTGTATTGGTTGAGAGGACTGGTTTTTGTCCTCATATTTGAAGGATTGGATAAAGTTACATAAAACATTTATTGTGTCTCTTGTGTATTGATGATTTATCTCTAATCTTGTTGTTTCCACTCCATATGTTTTCAGTGAATAATTTCAGTGTAAAGTTGTTCAATGATAGTTAGATCACTATGAAACAATTTTCAGATATGAAATTAGTCACACATAGTTGCATGTGAAAATTGATAGGTTCAGACCATGAATTTTTTAGAAGTTTAAGAAGTCATATCATATTACTACAAGCTGAAATTTTATACTCAGAAGGATTCAAATTTCATATATATATCAATACAAAGGTCAACCATCCAAAACATTCTCCAAATTAGGGTTTGAAAGGTACACAACTTACAATTGCATAACTTTTGATTGGAAGATTTATATCTGGTGATTCAAAATTTATGATAAAGAAGAAAAAGAGGATAATTATTATTTTTTCACATGGCTCCAATAGTTCCTCCAAAATTTACTTCACCAAATAAACTTCCATAGAGCTAAACCATGACTCAAGAAGAAAGAGAATAAAGTTTTCAATAGATTGGAAAAGTGGAAAGAAGATGGATGAGGTGGAAAATAAGATGGAAAATATGGAATAAAATAGGGATCATATGGAAAAGAAGTTGTTAGAATTGAAAAATTCCATGTCTTCTGTTAGCATCAGAAGTCACTCCCGGATTGCGACAGGAGCAGAGCCCAACGCCCATCCATTTTATGTCACAAATAATTTAATGGGGGGTGGTCTAATGGATAGAGACCCATGGAGATATCTCTTTAACTCAGAAAACTGGGACTGGCATGAAATAACAAGTGAGGTATTGATCTAACTTATGTCAATGGGTTGAATATAAAATGAGCAGATGGAAGACTTAGTAGGAGAAGTGAACAAGACTGCTCTGGGAATCAGACCTTCCAAAATCTTGATGAGGAAAAACTTAGAAGACAAGATCCTCTTGGTTCAGAGTTTCATGGAACTGAAAGGGGACTTGACTGGATCCTCCAATTCCAAGTCATTCAATGCTAAGAAAAATACAAGAAATGATTAGAAATGATGCAACTATCACAACGATCAAACATACATCATCCTATAACAGTGAAACTCGAATGGATCCTCCAATTATGAGCTGTTCTAACACAATGTTAATAGAGAGATGGAAAGAGGATGACATTCATTAGACAAGAAGTCTTAAGCGTCAATACATAACCATAGCAACTAGTGCTTCATCAAAACTTTACAATCGGGAGCCTAGCTCAACCATCGACCTTTACAAAAATGGAAAAAATACCTACATATACTCAAATCCAACAACAATAGCAAGATCGAGTCACTGTATTGAAAATGTTATGTCTGCATGTCTACTGGAAGACTGCACATGTAGTCTCTAGGTAGTGGTGCACTTATGTCAGACGCAATCATTCTCCTGGAAACTCTGCAGACAAATCGATAAGCATTTAATACAATGTCACACCTTCCATTCATGGTGGAGATGATGTCTAACCACCACCAACAACCTTAATAAATGCTTCCTTAGGATCGAGAATAGACCCAGTCAGCTCTGTACCTTTGGGATGTGGAGGCGTCTTCATGTTTCCACCTAGATCTTCTAAACGACTTCATGGAAAGATGTGGAGGTGGACGCGAGGACTAAGGCATCAGATGGGAAGTGGTGAATTAACGGGGGTGAAAGGGAATGAGGTATGCCAAAAGGATGAGTAGAATACATATGGCAGGAAGAGAGGTAGGTGGTAAGTGGTTTGGAAGTGGTGGGGGCCGTCGCAAGGAGAATGCGCCACAATAGCAGGGAGGCCCGCATTGGAAAGCTACCCATATCAACCCCCCCCATTAAAGGTCGAAGGGAAAAGGAGGTATGGAATCGCATGTGCGTTGTAGATCTAGGTTCCCCAATCTTGGCCGTCCAGAGATGTGTTGTTGGAAGATTGGTTGTTGTCATTGATGTCAACCCTAGTCATGGGTTTTGGACCGCAATATTGATAAA
>JASDQU010206790.1:33520-46983 GCA_032191745.1 Picea mariana
TTTCAGCATTAAAAGTTAATTAGGTGTGTTGTTGTTTATTGGGAAAGTAAATGTAAAAATTATCTAACATGAAACTACTTGCAAGGGCACCCAATCACTGAAACAACAACCATAACAAATCAGCAAAACATAACTACAGTTGGCTGTCATAAAACAGCAGAAAACAATTTTATAATAGCAGAGAAACTTAGTGTCTTAGCTTGGTCAAAGACAGACCAAGAAGACTGCTGATAGGACCTGGATTTTCTACACTCAACACCTTGTTCACCAAACAGTCCCCAAAATCAATGGGTCAAAGAAACTTACGAGCCCCTGGACATGACAAATATCCCTAGGATCGCCCCCATCAAATCCCAAAGGGTTTCAAAGAATGGGTTCCAACATTTTCAGGAGAAGACTCGGTTTTGGCTGAGCGTCACCTAGATACTTTTCTCAAGGCCCTTGAACCTTATGACCAGTACGAGGACGTTCAAATGAGGCTTTTCTCCTACTCTCTCGTCGGGAAGGCCCAAGAATGGTATAACAACATCTCAACAAGGACAATCACTATTTGGGATGCCTTTCATGAACTTTTCGTTAATAAATTTACTAAGAGGAAAGATTGCATATCCCTTTACGATAAATTCTATCATTGCAAGAGGGAGCCAGGGGAAAGTATAAGTGACTTTAATGACCGTTTCAACACCCTGGTGAAGAGTTTTCCCCAAGATATCAAGCCTACTCAACACAATTTCCTCAAGATTTACATGTCGACCATAAAAGACCCTTGTGGTTTCCCAATAGGGAAAAATCGCCCTTCTACCTTTATTGAAGCCCAAGAGAGGGCATGTGAAATTGAGGAGAACTTGGCTTCATCTTTCCACCAAGTTGAGCACTATCCCAAAGAAGTCACACAAGTTAACTTGCTCACCAATTTCCCTACACCCTCCAACCCCCCTCATGCCACCAAGGATTACTTGGATAAGGAGAGAAGGGAAGCTGCCATGAGAGCTGTTGCTCAAATAATGAGTGTCATAGGGAAGGGGAAAACACCAGAGTCTAAAAAAAGGGCTCCCTTAGTGGAGGAAAGGTTGAGAATTGAGGAGGCCATGGCAACAAACAAAGCAAAAAAGAATTTGTTGCAACATATTCAAAAGATTCTATCCCCGCCAAGTGAACTAGAGGAACTTCATATCACGTGAAGTGAAAATGAAGAACCCATCATAGAAAATGAGACTTAGAAAGAAGCTCCCATGAAACCCGTTAAATGTACTGACTTTTCTCATCAAGTTATCAATGAAGGAATTGACAACACTTTCATTTTGGCAAACTCTCTCTTTCAAGATGAGGAGAAGAGGGATGGATGTTGGGGATTAGATTTTGATCGTGCATACTCAAGTTCAGGATCAAGTGCTGGAGTGGTCCTGATATCACCTGAAAAAGAGGCTAGCCTTTTCTCATACATGCTTGAGTTCGATTGCACTAACACCATAGCTGAGTATCAGGCCCTAGTTTTGGGTTTGAACCTCGCCATTGATATGCACATCAAATCATTACGTGTAAGAGGGGATTCAGATTTGATTGTCTCACAAGTTAATAGGATTTTTGCAGCCAAAAAACCAAGGTTAAAGCAGTACAGAGACGCTATTTGGGATGCCATGAAGAAGTTTGATAACTTTTCAATTGAGGCTATCCCTAGAGAAGAAAATCATCCTGCAGACAACCTTGCAGTATTTGCTTCCACTTTGCAACATTTTAAAGAGATCGGTCTCTACAAAGTAGAAGTGAACTTCAGGCCTTCATTACCTAACAACTTGGAACACTAGCAGGTCTTTGATAATGAGGACCAAATCTCTCGTTTTCTTCAAAATGAGGGTGAGTTTTTTGAAACTTAGATAAACCTTTTGGCTAAGGGAGCAAATATTGAGATTACAGATGTATCTAACGAACCCTTACCCAAAGGTGTTGTTCCCCTAGAGCGGCTGTTTGATTGAGATGGTATGTATAAAGGTAAAGCGTTAAGCAAAATTGATGATGAGGTCATTGAATTCAATATTGGCACCAAGGAATCCCAAGAAATGATCAAGTTTGGGAAGGGGAAAACTCCTGATGAGAGGGAGAAGTTGATTGCTCTCATCATAGAATTTAAGGATGTTTTTGCTTGGTCGTATGAAGATTTGAAGGCTTACCGAGAAGACTTTATACAACACGCTATTCCCCTTAAAGAAGGCACAAAACCCTTCAGGCAAAAGCTTAGACAAATGAACCTGAAAGTCGCACCACAAGTCCAAAAGGAGCTGCAAAAGATGGTTGAGGGAGGGATAATCAAACCCATCAGGTACTCATCTTGGGTGTCCAATCCCCTCATTGTCTAGAAGAATACTGGTGATATCCGAATATGTGTTGACTTCAGAAATTTGAACCATGCTTCACTCAAAGACAATTATCCTTTTCGAAACATGGAGTACCTTTTGCAGAGGGTCACCAGGGTGGAAATGATGTCCATGCTTGACGACTTTTCAGGATATAACCAGGTGCTCGTGAAAGAGGATGACCAACTTAAAATTGCTTTCACCACCCCTTGGCGAACTTAGAAGTATTTGAGAATGTCTTTTGGGTTGACTAATGCAGGAGATACTTTCCAACGTGCCATGGATTATGCTTTCAGGGACTTAATTGGGAAACTCATAGAGGTTTACTAGGATGACCTAACCGCTATCTCCAAGAAAAGAGATCAACATATCCAACACTTGAGGATGATTTTTCAAAGATGCAGAGAATATCACATTTCTCTTAATCCAAAGAAATCAATCTTTGGTGTGGATAAAGGGAAGTTATTAGGACATATCATTTCCAAAGACGACATCTCGATAGATCCTTCTAGAATTGAAGCCATCAAGAACATCCCTCTCCCTAAAAACAAGAAAGCCTTGCAATATTTCTTTGGCCAGATCAACTTCATAAGGAGGTTCATTCCAAATTTTGTTGAAATCGTGAAACCCTCAATCGCTTGTTAAAGAATGATGTTTGTTTCGAATGGGATAACGAAGGCATTAAGGCTTTCCAACATATCAAAGAGGCTATCGCGCCAGTCTTAGTTAGCCCATATTTTTCTAAAGATTTCATTATTTCTCTTTCGCCTCAGAAGACACCATCGCAGGAGTTCTTTTGCAAAAGAATGATCAAGGAGATGAACAATCGATCATTTTCATGAGCAAAACCCCTAGAGATTCAGAGCTAAATTACACCATTACAGAAAAGCAAGCCTACGCTCTTGTCAAGTCCCTCAAGCATTTTGGAACTTACGTGGGGTATAGAAAGATTAAATCTTTCGTCCCTTACCTTGCCCTAAAGGATGTCTTATCACAACAAGACCGTCTTGGATCAAGGGGAAAATGGGTTTCACAAATACAAGAGTATGACTTGGAGATCAAAGCATCCAAGATAATCAAAGGCCAAGGGTTAGCTAAAATGTTGATAGAAAGCAATCAGGAAGCCATCGGGATGGGAGAAAAATAACAGATCAATGTTGTCATAAGTGAAATTGAGGATGACGAATGATATTCAGACATTATTTACTATTTGAAGAATCTTACTTGTCCTGATCATCTTGTCGATCATAAGAGGAGAGCCCTAAGGCTCAAGGCTATGAAGTATTGCTTGACACAGGATGGTCTTGGATGGAGGAACCCTGATGGGGTAATCGTCAGGTGTGTAAATAAAGAAGAAGTAGACAAGCTTGTCGCATAATTTCATTCAGGATATTGTGGAGGCCATTTTGCAGCCCACACTATTGCCCATAAAATTTTAAGGGCATGATATTATTGGCCCACTATTTTCTTCAACACACATCGATACGTCAGATTCTGTCAGCCTTGTCAGTTCTTTGCTGGAAAGCAACGCCTCCCTACCCTCCCTCTTAAATCGGTTGTTGTAGAGGCACCCTTCCAACAGTGGGGACTGGATTTCATTGGCGAATTCAAGGACAACTCTAGTAATGGTTACCGATGGGTTTTGACTGCTACGGACTATTTCACCTGGTGGGTGGAATCCATCCCAACAAAGAAAGTAACATAAGAGGTGGTAATGAAATTTTTTGAGGAGAAGATTATCACTAGGTTCAGTATCCCTACCAATATAACCACAAACAACGCTAAAAATTTCAGTTCAATGGTGCTCAATGAGTTTTCTTTCAAATATGGAATTGTTTTGTCACACTCTTCAAATAATTACCCTCAAGGAAATGGATTAGCAAAATCTAGCAACAAGAACATCATGAATATTTTAAAGACGATTGTTGGAGAGAACAAGAAAAGTTGGGATAGCAAGATCAAGTATGCCTTGTGGGAAGACCACACAACTACTAAGACTTCTACCGAGAAAACCCCTTTCGAATTAGAGTATGGGTTGGAAGCACGACTGCCTATGAACCTCCAAATTCCAACTTTGCAATTATCCCAACACTTCGCCACAGATAAAGAAGCATTACAGGGGAAAATTGATCAACTCATGGAGTTGGAGGAAACTTGAAGAATGGTTTTTGATCAAATGGCGAAGAACCACGATAAAATAAAAGGAACCTTTGATCGTAAAGCAAGGCCAAGAGATTTCAAGAAGGGGGATTTGGTCCTAATGTGGGACAAAAGAAGAGAAAAACCTAGAATGAATCAAAAGTTTGATAGTTTGTGGTTGGGTCCCTACATGATAGAGGAAATATCTGGGTTAGAGTCCTTCTATTTGTCCACAACAGAGGCAAGGAGGATGCCATTACCGGTGAATGGATCCCTCCTCAAGCATTATTTTCTAGATGATACTTGACTTCTTCATGACCTAGGCCCCAAGAAAGTAGGTAGGTCATCTTGCTTTCTTGCATTTGCATCTTGTTTGCTCATGGTAGTTTAGTTGCATCTCATATTTGATTTTCATTTTCTCTACTTGCATTATGGATTTACATGTTTCTCTTTTATCATAATATATGAAAAATACGAAATTTTCTTTTCTAGATTAGTTGTCATTTTTAAAATTTTTGATTTTTGATTATATGAGCAAAGGGTGAGTGAGCCACCCTACATTTTACGGTTTGATGTTTCAATATAGGCATAGGTCTAAACAGGAGATGCTGAGGTTCTCATGCACTCTACGACGAGTACATGTCCCAGAGTAGGAGCCAGATGTTATCCCCATTTTCTAGGGATAACTAAGGAGATGATGTCTCGAGGCCCTCAAGTTGTAGACATGGAGTACCGAGAGACAGATGACTGACAACGTCCACATGCACAGACAAAGACCCACTTCACCACCACACATCTTGGATTCGTCACGATGGCATTCACTTCATCAACTTGCTTCCGGAAAACGATGGGTCTTGCTCCATGAGGTACAAGTCAGGTATTGTGGTAAGTGTCACTTTAATACTTGAGGCATTTGAGTATGTTGCATTTAAAGTTGCTTTTGATTATAGAACTTATGCTTGGAAATTATGCTCTTTGCCTTGTTTCAACTTGGTGGTTGACATTATGCCTTGGTAAGTGGTCACCCTTGGGAATGGGTTTGCTACTGAGAGGTCCCCTTGACGAGTCATCGTATCATTCACATCATACTTATCACTTTTCATACTTCACCCCCCTTTTCGTCTCCTTAATCTTTTAGGATTTTTGGGTGTACTGACCCAAGAAACGATTGTACCTCTTTTCATGGGAAGAAGGGGCTGAAGGCCCAGAGGTAATGTCGCTGACAAAAGATAAAAGCCAAAACTGTAACCTTCCAGATGCTTGCTTAAAGAGGTCTTGAGAACAATGAAACGTTTCTCCTAAAAAATCAAAGACCTAGAAGAAACAATTTCATATTATATAGATGTCCCTTTTGTTGAGGGATCTACACAAGTGTGTTACAACCTTTGCTTTACCCCTATGGCACTCTATTTACTTCTCCCTTCAAGTGACATTGTGGTATTGCTCCCCAAGGTTTATGTTACCCATTGGGGTACCCAGTTGTTCTGGACCCTAACTAATTAATGGAAAATGAATGGGCTTGGAAAAAGGATGCATTAAAAACGAAGGTGCAACACACCCTCTACAAAGGCACCCATAAAAGAGACAATATGAACCCTTGTATGTCATGAACCCCATGCCCAAAAGTCTTACCCCATCCACTTCGTATTCTCCACATGACTTAGAGAGGGTCCACCTACTGGAAACACTCCTTGACTTAAGGAATGATTCACCCAATAGGTCACCTTGTCAACCCTCCCATACCTAAACTTGACAAATTGCATAGGGTCTTTGAGCACTTGTTTAATTTGATAAGGTAGTTTTTCGTGCACATGTTTAGGTGGCTCTTGTATTAAATGTGATTTTACTCGCCATGATACATTTGACATGAGATCCTTGGAGGGCGCTCTTGTCTGTCTTTGCAGGACCTTGTTGATGGATTATTTGGAGGGATAAGCCTAGCCTGGGCCTTCATTGGGGTAGGAAGCCCACAGGTCAGATGCCATGACCCAGACATTGGGACGAACTAGAGCTTGAACGTTGTCTTTGGAGGCAAGAGAAGAGACTTTGGACGATGAGACCTAGCCCATCTTAGCCCAACGTTTGGCCTTGAAAGGTCAAAACGTCATCTTGAGGGCTTGACGTCACCCTAGGGCTAGGGTTTTGATGGTGGTGGTGATCCTTGAAGATGGTTTGGCATGATTAATGGAGAAGGGAGACACATTGTACGGTGACACATGACCTTTGGAGGCCTAGCGATCCCTTCAACAACTCAACGACTTCCATAAAGTGCCAAAACGTCACCCCTCTAGGGTGTGTTGTCATCTTTTAGGGTTTCTTTATGTGTAAAATCAAATTAAAATTGTAAAGGGGGAAAATAAAGGGGAATGCCCCCCTTATTTTGTGGTTTACCCTAACCTAATGTGGACAAACACTTTTTAGAGGTTTTGTATAAATAGGAATCAAATTCATTTCATTTTATCATAACTCTCTCACTTGGAGAAGAGATACTTGGCTGAAATTTGTGCCCCTCTTGGGCAATATCATTCTCTCTCTCTCTCATTTGCTATGGTTTATCATTTGTCTTGTGGAGTGAAGTGGTGCGCTAGCTCTTGAAGGCTTTTTCTTTTGCTATGGTGATGAAAGTTACTTGGTAACTAGGGTTTTGTCTTGCATGCTCTTGGAATTGGTAAGAAAAATCTGCATTTTGTTAGTTTTTCTTTCTTGTTCCATGGTTGTTATTGGCTAGATCCTTGGAGGAATATAAGGGCATATACCCTCCACCAAGTTTTATCATTGTTGTTTGTTGAAAAGGCCATTGCAAAGGTTGCTAGGAGTAAAAGGGCTTACACCCTCCTAGATTTACCTTGTTAGGGTTACTTGCTCATGGGAGTAAAAGGGCTTACACCCATGGAGAGGTAGTAGACCTAACGTAATTCAAGAAGACTCCATAACTCATCTTTACATTGCACTAATCTAATTTTGCATTGGAGAAATAAAATTGCTTGCATTGGGACACGTGATTTTGAGAGATATTGAAATTGTCTAAGTTGGAATCTTTTCTTCGTACTCTAGGCTTCCTTGGGCCACCAAGGCGTCTTGTTTAGCCTAGTGACTCTCTTGTTATCATTAATGAAAAACTATAGCCATAAGGGCTGCAGCAAAACATACTTTATGTTTTAATTTAACTTGCTTTTCAACCGTGGAAATTTGCTTGGAAGCCACTATTATCGTTCTACTGCTTATTGGCTAACTTTTTGTTGGTTTACTTGCTAATTTTCGTGGTTGAAACTTGCTGCTGTAGCAAATCTTTGCTATAGCTACTTGGCTGTTACAATAATTCTCTGAAAACCCTATCTAACAACCCTCTTTCACCGTTAAAGTTTGTGCTTGAATATTGGAAAGTTATCTATTGGTTTAGTGCTTCATTGTCCAATAACTACTTTATAATTTTGATGGTTATTTCTGCAGTAAAAAAATGGTTTCATTGCTGATATATATATATATATATATATATATATATATATATTTGTTTACTGCTGTAATTTAGGACAGCATGCTTCACTTGCTTGTCCATTGGAATATTGGGCTTGTATACTTGTTTTTCTTTTGTCTCGGGCTGGTACAATTCTCTTCTGCAGGTACTCAAGCATTTAGAAACCATTGACCATCACCAAGACTTGTTTCCAAGCCATCTTCCACTTCTTAGCTTGACCTATAAGGGTATCATCTTCCATTACTCCACTCTCCATCTCATATCCCCCTAGGGTCACCCGGGAAATCCCCCTTGTGTAGGATTTCTCCTTCACTAAAGCGAGGGGAGTACTTACCTAAGGTGACAATGGATAGGTATTCCTATAGTTATCGCCATCTTGTGGATTGGGTCGGGCTTTGCCCAACCTACAATTTGTGCGATAACAAATTGGAGAAGAGCCAACCAAAAGTGTGAGGGAGAGATACTGTGGTGACAATAGCCTTCCTGAGTGCACAAAACTAGCCCCTTGATGATTGGGACTTTACATCATATGAGAGTGCTGTATCTTGTTGTAACATCTTGACACCGTTGTCGGGGATGAAGTCCATTTTCCCGAAAGACATTTGATGAGGGTTTTGTTTTGATGATATTTTGTCATCTTGACTCTCCATATTCGATGGCTTGTTGATTTCAGAGGTGAAGACAACAAATAAACTCTTAAATATTTTACCTTGGCAACTCCAAATTTCAGAGGTATTATGGTATGCATGTATTTTTCAGATCTCAACTTTTGGAGATTTGAATTAATGGCTCTAACCAAAGGTAAGTTTTGGGAAGATTTGTTTACCCCTTTGAATTTTTCTTGCATTCTTGGTTCTCCACATCATCTTCAACCTTGGATTTGGACTTATCATGTTCCAAGATTTTGGGGACAACCCCATTTGGCTTTTGTGCATCTTTCATCATTCATGAAGTTTATTATTGAAAACAATATTGTCCGTGAAGATGTTTTCATGACAGTTTTTGCATTTTCTTTGAATGGAAATAATGCATGGGTGTGGTATTGTGATTTCGGCCCTAAAGAGATAAATTCATTTCCACATCTTGTTAAGAAATTTCAAAATTATCGATGTGTGGATATGGTAATGTCGAACATGTAACAAATTTATGAGACATTTTTGGGTTGATATTTGTGCTGAAATAGAAGAGAAGGTTGTTGGTTTGATGATTGTCCATGAAAAGACTCTTAGAGTTCTCTCTTGGTTGAGGGTAAGATGAGATATGATGCTTGTTACCCCCCCATGCCAAGGGGTAACTAGAGGAGATCATGTCTCGTGGCCCGCAATGGAGAACATGATCTAGACCATGATGATGATCGACATGTCTAAAGTTGGTAGCCCAATAGCCCCCCTCATTCACCTTTACAATTATAGGTCAACCAAAGCTCATCAATCCAAGCAACCCAGTGTATGGGAGATGGTTAGCCATCGTCACCATGAGGTATGTTAGTCCTTCTTTTATGCAAAGTGTTGTGCTTAATTTGTCGGGCATTAGAATGAGGATCTTTGGTTGAAGTTGGATAATGGATCACTGGTTTGGGAAATTGTGTCAATTTCCTTGTTTCACCTTGGTGGTCAACTTCTATGCCCTAGTCCCGTGATGTCATTGCCTAGGGAAAAGGGGTACTACTAGGGGGCTCTCACAAGGGTAACGTTTCGTTCCAAACCATACTTAACACTTTCCATCCTTAAGCCTCTCATAGTGTGCTAAACTTCGGTAATGGGTCATGGTCCATTCTCTCATGAGAAGAGGGGCCGAAGGCCCAAAGGTTGATTGCAACTGCCAATAAAAGAATAAAAAAATGATGCTAAAGAAAGAAAGGATTGATAGAAAAGGACTAATAAAAGCCAGTCCAAACTTGAGCTCTACCCTTTTAGTGCTCACCCCGGTCCCAAAGCGGACTAGTAAGATGGTTGATAAAGGGGGATTGGAAAAAATAGCGCCTAAGAATGAGGTAACTCAAGAGAAAGTGCACCCTCCACAAAGACGCTCATAGAAATGGATTAAATGATACCATAAGCCMTGWAGTAAGCCCTAAAACCACATCACCTTCACAGTTACTCTGGAAGGGTTTCTTTATTTCCTGCTTCCCCCGGGACCTATCCCTCTACYTGGGTTATTTTATTYCCTGTCTAGGTGGCACACCTAATAGGGTTGGATGAAGGCCCTCCCATACTTAAACTTGACAACTCACATGTGGTCCTGGGTTGGTGTGATGCTTGAAGGGGATACTAAGGTGAATTGTCATACATGGTTTATATCTTAAGTTACAACTTGCTTTGTATGCTTTAAGGACTAATGTTTCTTATGAACCTTGGCTAACCATGTTTTATMCTTTGATTTGTCTTGGATGGCCCTGACATGGTTTTGTGAGGGACGTCCCGGGCTTGTACCTAGGACGTTATGCCTTTATTGCAGGACTCTGGCACGTGTGGTGGAGAGCAGTAGGTAATCCAGTGACTCACCACCCTTAGACATCGGCTCTCACACCCTTGGAACCTTAAACAATAGACAGATGGGTTTGGTAGGAGTAGATTCAGTCATGATGGCACACAGATGGGCTAGGAGCCCATAGGTTGGGTAGAGTAGAGTACCCCAGAGCTTATATTTCACTAGGATCAGGAACGTTGCAGCAACAGATAGTCAAAGACATGGCAGAGATGAGATGCAGCTCCATAGGGCCTGGACGTAGCACCTGGATCTTGGATGCTAGCCCTATTTTGGTGATGACATCACCTTCTAGAGTATGATGTAGCTAGGGTTTTGTGACTTCTTGGGTATCGATGATGCATGGCATGACGTTTGGCGAGGAGAGACATCACTTGCTCCCACACTGCTCCAGATTGATGCCACGTGGCCTTTGGAGGCCTCCTTGTTTCCCAAGAGTGCTTGACCTCTCACACGTGTGGGTTTTTGTGATTTATTTTTGCACTTTAGCATTTGTAAAGGTGAAATGAGGGGTCGTCCCCGTGTGAATTGAACATTTTTTATATTATGTGGACAAATGTGTGAGGGTAGTCTCATATAAAAAGGCTAACCCTCACTTTCATTTTTTGATCATCTTTTCCTCACCATTGTGAGGTGCTACTTTTGAAAATTTTTCCCTTTTGGGGTAACTAGTCTCTCTCACGCTCTCATGCGTTATGCTTGGAAAGGATCTTTTGTGGATGGTTGGCTGATTTTGGATGGATATTTCTGCAATTAGGGTTAACTGCTCTTGGTTTCTTGGATGAAGTAAGTAAATTTCTGCAATTCTTGTTTATGCTATTGATGTTTATGGTGAAATTGCTATTTTGTTGTAAGAAGTCTTGTTAATTGAAACCCTAAGAGAGGAACATAAGTGTTTCTTCCTCTCACAAGGTTATATTTGTCTAAAATTGGTTAATTGTCCTTGCTAGGGTTATAACTCTAAAGCCCTAAAGTGCTAACACTTTAGGATTTTAGCCCTAGACATTTAATCTTTGACCTAGTTGAAGCTACAAGAAAGGAGAAACGATTTCTAGGGTCCAAATGTGCTTGCAACCCAAATGTCCTTCTCCTCAAGGTCTAAAACCGAAGGCCCAAATGTGTTTGCACCTTAGGGTTTAGATCCTACCTCTTGGTTTCAAGTAGATCAACCTTCAAGCTTGGTTGCATTTGAGACTCCATAACCCTCGAAAGGCACTAATCTTGAAACAACTCTTGTGGTGAATTGATTGATAAAACCTCTCTCTCAAAACTCTCAAGCATTCTACTAACTACACTAACTCTAACCTTAACAAACTCACTATATTACTTGCTGCTGTTATAAAAGTTTTCTACAGCCATTTAAAGTTACATTAATTTTCTGCATACACTCATCTAAAGGTGGCTGAACTCACTTAAAAATCATCTCTAACAATTGGATAATATTCTATTGGTTGTATGTTAAATTTTCATGGTCAATTGTGTTATTTCTGAGCACTTTATCTTGTTGCTGTTGCAAAATACTTATTGCTGTTATAAGATTGGTTTACTGCTGCAATTTGCAACAACCATAGCTAACTAACTTGTCTAGTGTTTAGAAGAGGTCATTATTACATATTTTGGCTTGGAAGTATATATATATATATGCTGCAAAGTGTTCTTGTTCCTGGCAGGTATAACAAACTACATCCCAACCTCTTTCCTTTTCTTGACCTAGACCAACTATTTAGTGATCAAGATAGGGGGTAGTAGGCTTGGCTACTAAACTTGCTAATTGATCCCTTGAGGTCACCAGGGAAGCCTCCCTTGTGGTGGACCTCCTCCATCACTAAAATGAGGGAAGATCCTATTAAGGTGACAATGGTAGTTTCTTCCATTGTTATGCAAGATTTGGGGATCTTGTGGTGGGATTTGCACAAGTACAAATCTCGTGATAAAAATGCTTATGCTTACATAGTAAGATATATTAGAATGAAATTTGTTCATCTCAAGGATAAATTGCAGCCTTGTCCTCCATCCCATGAGCCACTCTCATATTATATTTTAGAAATGGGTGATGTATTTGTTGAAGAACATATTGCAGTTCCACATGTAGAAGACATTGGTCATGAAGTTTCCACCTCATTCTCTCATGAAGACAAGGGTAGTGTAACTTGTATTTTTCTTCAAAATTTAGATTTTGATGATGTGATGGTTAATTTGGARATTGTTTTTTTTTAAGAGAAACCYTTGTATGATGATGAAATATTAGATGTATGTATYTCTTCATGTGATGAGAATGAGGGCARCCAAGTTTTTGAAGTTAGTAACGAGATTTTTCAGCCTGATAACCATAGTTTGGGGATGGATTATCGGACATGCTTTGGGGATACCATCTATGACATTGATGGGGATGATTCTAGGGAGGAAAATGCTGATTATGTGCCTCTTCAACAACCAKGTTTAGTAGGTGCACGTGTGTAATTTTCTGATGGTAATTTACAACTATGTTTGCCCATGTTTAATTCATAAATTTTTCTGTTTATGAAGCATGYTAGTGATGACAAAAGTGCTGGAAATTTCCAGCCATGTTGTTCTTTAAAAAATTGTGAAAGTACATGTGATTTTTCAGCTGGAAATCATGTTTTTAGTGTTGCAAATTGTATGGGGCAACAAGATATTGAATGCAAATTTTATAACAATCATTTCCATCCATCAAATAATGTGCATAATTGTGTTTCCAGATTTGAAATTTCATCTCATGCTTCATAATCATGTTTGGTAGAAGATACTTTATTGTTGGAGCAACCTATATCCTTTTTGATTGAGGGTGTGATTGATGTTTGTCATGCATATTTGCCTTTGGAGAGGCACATAATTGATGTTTTGCAGATTGATGATGGGCTGCCATGTACTTTTTCTAGACTGTATTTTAACCCTCTTCAACATTGGATTGAGTTAGCATGTGTTGGAACATGCTATCATTTTTCAGATTTTTGTATTGGCTACCATGTATGTAATGTGACTTCATTTTT
>JASDQU010206793.1:21105-34410 GCA_032191745.1 Picea mariana
TCTACTTGTAGTCTAAACTTTCGGTCAACCAAACAACTATAAGTATTCTTTCATATAATCCTTTCATTGAATCATTTACAAAATCCCCTAAAGTGATCTCAAAATTATAACACATGAATAATTCAATTACTTTCATTTGTTCATCACATGATATTATTTTTCCATGTTATAAAACATGGGGAAAACCCTTGAGTAATTTCCCTCATTTCAAAGATGGTACCAAGGATAAACCCTAGAATGTTTAGGGCACAATGTTGGTCAACAATAGGTCTTGGATCCATTACAATAATATACTTGTTAAGAGCTCAACATGTCACTTGTCAGAATTGAACTTGGGTGGGGAGGATAATAATCATTCCTCCCAACAAACCAAGCTAAATCGACTTGACACATTACATGAAATTATATGAAACTACCATTAATTATATATGCATTACTAACATTCTAAGCATTTCATAATTCAATCAAACATTTATTCCATTAAACCAAAGTGCCAAAAATGATGTGTACATAATCACTCTCTTCACTGGATAAATATTTTAGAATTCATGATTAGTTAGTTTGACTTTGATTTGTGGGGTGAGGGATTCATACCACTCCTTTCAATATTAAACAATTCCTTAGGAGTAATAGAAGGTCTATGACATTAAATCATGTGAATGCTTGTTCCATACAAACATGCATCCACTCAATGTATCAAGCATATGTACAAACATAATTCATAATTGTAGGATCATTATTTGTATATTTCATAGTTTATTTATGCATATTAACTTAATGCATCCTCACATTAAAACAATATTACCATAATTCAAGCTCATGTGTTTTACCAAGATTAGTTGGAGGACCCAACCAACACCTCTACACATCATTCAGACACTTCCCCATTACTTGTTCAAATGTTTGGATACCTTCCCTCTCCACCCAAACACAACACTAGGAATATAATCCTTCAATGTTCTTCAATGTTGGAAAAGAGGACGTTGCAGCCCAAAACATCGATTCCAAGTAGGAAGACTTATTGGATACTTGTGTAGTGCTATAGATTTTAATTGGATGATAATTGTTCTTTTCCTCTCATGGGATTTTTTCCATTGCCTATATTCAAAATTGTTTTCCATATATCTATCCCACTCAAAAATGTCACAAATAACATTAGTTTCATAGCAATACTCACTAATTACAGGATCTAAAACATTCTCAAGAAATGTTTTAGCATGATAAGTTCAACCTAAAGTCCAATGGCATTCATTTGTACTATAAATCGATGGCTTCTCTCCACTCTATGATGTTTACATATTTATTTTAGAAATTTAAACAAAATAAGATCTTCTTCCTTCATGCACAATCACTTACCTTTCTTGGCATTGATTTTTAAGCCAACATTATGTGGAATACAATATCTAGTTGCATGTGTGAGAAATCCAAAAAAAGAGAGGGGCTAAGCATGACTATTAGAGAAGTAACCTTCTTCATTCTTGTCAAGTGAGCTGAAAAATATTTTATGTAATAGCTGGAAATGCATTTTTTAATGCTCAAAAGTAGGGATGAAGCTAAATATTTCAACACTTAAACTTTTCTTTCTTCTTTGCCTTTCATGGAAATGAAAAACTTATTAAATATCACTATTGAAACATGAAATCATCTTTTGAGTCAAAGGGCATGATATTGCAAGGATTTTCAAATCCTTCAAGGAATCCAAAGTTTCCAAAACCAATTAAAAAAATCCCAACATTTGAACTCAAATTTTCCTTCAATTTCATGATGCCATTAAAACTTATGAGTGAGAAATATATTTCTTCTTTATGACACTCTTTCAATTGGAGAGACACACAATAAGGGTTTAGTACTTATCTTTTTGAAAGGAAAAACATAAAATTGAGCTTCTTCACATATCGCTATATGATGCTTGAATTGTTTCTTATTATCTTTCTACTAGTAAGTTTTCTTGAGGATGATAATAGAAAAGAACCAAACAAGCTACAAGCTGAAACTAAGCTAAGCAAGTAACACATGTAGGGAACCTATACCAAATGCACTGTACTTTTGTAATAGAAAATCATGCTACCATAAGCATGTTAATACATTTAACTTATGCTCATACAAAGCTATAACGTTTCTAGATTCTCTTTTACAAGCTTCGATTTATAGAAGAATGAAGTGGCCAAAGTTAATCATACATTATTCTAGCATGTTCCATCTCATTAAAAACTCATAAATGAAGGCATATTCCTCACTAAACAACTCCCAGAACATCCATTTAAGGTGGAAAAGTTTTGCAATTGTTTCCTATCTCTAAGATCCAAAATCAAAACTTCATTTTCAGATTGTACAAGACAATTTCATAATGGCCAAAAAACATTCTTCAATCAACAACTTCAAACATTTTTGAGTAATGAGAAAATATATAGTCTATTTATATTTAAGAGTACATTTTTGAGCAAGGAGAAAGTATACACTCTCTTTGTATTTAAGATGACATGTTTGTTACCTTAACATAGTCCCAAAAACACTATTATAATATCAAACATGTTGTCATTCATTTTTGTTGAGCCCATACATCCCCTAGTGATGTAACCTTGGCGTTGATGTCACTTGTAACATACCCAAGGCCTCTTCATAAATTTCCAAGGGACTTGATCAACCCTTTTTTTTTTTACAATAAGAACACCGTAAGACCCCCTTTCTAAACCCTTGATTATATGTAATTAATCATGTTAATGATTGCCAGAGTATGGCAATAAATATTGTAATTTTATTTCGTTTGATTGAAAGGCTAACTCACTGAATGTGGGATAAAGCCTTGAAACTGCTAGTCATGATACAACTAGAGAAAAGAATAAGGGACCCTATCGAGGGGGGGATCATTATGCTAAAATAACCCAAACCTCTTTGTTGAGACATTATTTTGGAAATATTTTTATTTTTTCCTTAGTCCTGATTTCAAAAGAAGGGGTTGGTAGTTCAACAACGAATCACCCCCATGAATATAGGTATGGGAAATTTTCCTAGGACAATAGAAGTTGTCAGCCAGAGGTACAATAGGGTACCGATTCTGCAATCCAGATTGACCCCATGAGTTCCTTCTGATAGAAGGAAGAGGATAAGTCGAGAACCTTCCTGTGCAGGGTGTACAAGAGAAGAATTCACTTATGTAGATAGAAAGGGGAGAGGAGAGAACATAGGAGATGGGGTTTTTGGGGAGTCTGAGAAGAATAATGGTCTTCCCTTACCAAAAATTACCCTAAGAACCTGAGACATATTTCCCTGGCGGTATCATGGCTTGGCACGGGGGTGGCCCGCTGTCGAAGTGGCCGAGCACACAGAGCCTATGGTTGGGTGGAAAGGTGAACACCAACAGTCAGTTGGTTGGTTACCTTCTTCAATGAAAAACTAAATATTGGCATGCTCCATGTGTAGAGTAAAAGGGAGAAAATCATGTGTGTAATTGCATTCATGATGTGCATGTCTCTAAATGATCTAAATGGTTGTTTCACTGCAAGCTTTGTGTTGAAGTAATGGTGGAATTGAATGAAAGGTTGGTGCTTATGTATGTATCCCTTAAAGGTTTAAGAATATAGATTGTATGGATATTTCATTGCAATAATTTGTGCTAATGTAAATGTGATAATATAAGGAATTATACATGTTTGGTAACCCTGAGCATAAAGAAATCTAAATCTTGTTTTGATAGATAAAATACTCTAGAGGGATGTTGGCTATGATCTAGGTGGGGTAATGGTAGGGTGTAACCCTGTGAATACTACAAGCCTCTGAATGGGGAGCTTGCAAGATATATATTTCCTTTGGAAGGATGATGGTAGGAGTTCCATAGAGTATAGGAAGGTCTCTGCATAATCAAAGAGTCTTATCCCTGTGAAATTTCTCACCTTGAAAAGGAAGGTCTGTAGGAGACATAAGTTTTTGTTCCAATTGATGAAGAGAGGATTACCTTAGCTAGTTTTCTGAGTAAGGTAAAGGCCAAGAAGGCCTGTTATGACCTTAGAAAATACTTGAGAGAATTATTGAAATGACCAAGTCCAAATTCATACTGTTAACCTACAGAAACCCTGTGTCTTGCTTTGGAAAGATCGCCACTGTCGATTCTGTAATATCCCTAGGACGAGCCCCATTTGTATTATGAATCGTAAACGTATTTTGTAGGTTGGTGAGTCGAGCATTTATAAGATGGTAGTCTTATGTGTTAGTAGGCCGGAGAGCCTAGGTGTTAAAGGCCAGGAGCCTGTTTTGTACATGTAAATATTCATATTATTAATATAAAAACATCGTTGCGTGTAGACCGACCACGATAAAATAGAATGGGGGACTAAGCTCCACTAGGATGGGCAAGGGAGAGGGGGTTGAGAGGTTGGAAAGAGGGGTTAATCCTAAGGTCTTAAGTCCAAGAGAATAATAATTTATTATTATTCCAAAAGCTGTTTAGAATGATATGTTTTTATCCTAAGTTCTTGGGGAAGGACAAGTGACTTCCCAAGGGAAAGGAATGTGCTTCATGAGCGACAGTGTCAGCTCAGGCACATGAAAACTTAAGGGGGAAATTATTTATTTTGGGACACACACAAACACTCAGGGAGGCACTCACGCATAGGGAAGAACTCACTCACAGAAAGGGGTTCGCGCACATAATTTTTTTTCTCTCACGCTCTCATCATCTTCGCTAGGCTAGACCAGTCTTCCCCATCTCTCCTCATGATTTCACTCATGCAATGAGAAAGCACACAACCATCCAATTCTACCATTGATGAACACGTGGCCATTGTGCACCTCTGTAATTTATTGAGTCGTCCCTTTCCTTACCCGACTTAGTTATTGTGGTTTGAAGAGGCATGTTGCTAAGCCCGTGGTTGAATAGGCAAGTTGTTAGGCCCGTGAAAAACTCTCTCTCCACGTGAGAGAGGTTTTTGTGGGTTGAAGAAGAAGGTTGTCATGCCTATGAAAAAATCTATCCAGGTGAGAGAGTGTGCTGAGGAAGTGATTTCTCCTGGAGGGAGTCCCGTAGCTACTACAAAGCTCTGCGAATTCTAGTCTGACCTATTGTTGAAGCCCCAAAAGGGAGGTGGAGAAGTCGATGGACTATGTGATAGTGAAGGTGTATACTCGTGGGGTGGGACATGCATGTGGGGAATGAGAGTATGTGATCAGTGGGCGTAAGTGGCTCCTGGGAGAGAATCGTTCCTCTTAAACTGTGTGACTTTCCTATTGACCTTGCCTAGCCTAGGAATCCATTGCCCGGTGGAGTTTAGTCCCAGCTTGGGGGCGACCCACTGCTGAGAGTGATGAGAAATGTGGTATAAGGATGGGATGTTCATAAAAGGTATGCACGCATTTGGTGGTTTTACTTTAGTTAAAGGATACGTATCATTTCCGTTCTTAATTATGTATGTTATGCATGTCTGTGATTCTTGAAATGTTATCATGTGTTCCGTTGCATGTAGGAATTATTGTCAATTCCATTTGAGTCTGTATGGTAGCAGTAAATTTGTGTTATTTGTTTTAAATTCATTAGAAATGCATGTTATATATATATGTATGTTCCTCTGTGGCATTGCTTGGCCTGTTGGTGGATGGAGACGTTAAAAATTGGTATCAAATCTAGTTGAGCTAAGTGAAGTGTCAGAGTAGTGGAATTTCCTGGCCCGTTGGTGGTTGGGGACGTTACAAATTGGTATCATAGCCATGGTTTCAACACTGTGCTTGGATGGGCCATGTTAGTGGAAGTTGAAGCAAAATTTTCAGAAAATAATTGTTGTCGAAATGGACAAAATTCAAATTCAGAGCCCATGGTTCCTACATGGAACTTGGAGGGACCATGAAAAATAAATTAGGAGTAGGAAGTCCAGAGAATTTTGATGTGCAGAGTGATATAAGGGCATTGAAAGAACACTTGGACTTTGTTCGAAACACAAGAGGCGTAATAAGTTTAAGAAATGGCCATAGAGAAATAAATCACAACATTCATGGTGTTGGGGCCGTAGGATCTGTTCGGGAGAAGGGGAATCCTTCATGACCATTAGATCTAGAGAAAGTGCAGGAGGGTTAACCTGGAAGCCCTTCAGAATTCACGACTTCGGTGAAGTTAGGTGAAAAAATAAGAGAAGGGATGAAGCCCAAAGCTCCGAAGTCCCAGAGGAGATCTACACCGTAGATCTGGGGAGAAGCCTTACCGTTGGATCAAGCCAAGTTAAAAAGAGGAAAAATTAGTGGTGAAAGGAGAAATCCCCCAAAGCTCTGAAGTCCAGAGTTCAACCAGACTGTCCGTCAAGAGGGACACATGTCAACATATTGGCTTGTTCGGGATTTTGGCATTCGGGAGAATTAGTGTGTGCGGAGCCGAGAAGTCCTGAAGCCTGAAGCTCTGAAGCCCCGAAGAGTCAAAGTAGTGAGTCATGATGACGTCCCCTGGAGGTGACATGGATATCTCCTATTCCTACCATGTGCCCCCACTTGGAATGTTGAAAGTTTTACTATGTGGACCTGGAGGGTAAAGAAGTCCGAAAATTCAGAATTCGGGAGACTGGAAGGAAGCAGGTGTAAAAAATTCGGAAGCCTGAAATTCCAGAGTAACATGGCATGATGATGTCATCAGGAATGACATGGACCCATGGGATGTGTGCCACGTGTCATTGTGTTTTATACCCTCCAAAGATTGAAATGTCATTTGGAACATGACATGTGTCACCTATCTGAGTGGGCCACATGTCTGTTTCTTATGTTTTTCCACAGGGACCTCCTCTCGAGTATGGGTGGTGTTGCCCTGATGGTCATAGTTGCGCGTGGCACTAGTTTTTAAATCCGAAGACTTGACACTCCGGAAGAATTTTTCATAAGGTAACGAAAGGAAGAAATTTCAAAATTTTCATAACGCCGAGGTGACGAGACATAATGACATCACCAACGGTGACATGGAAGTCTTTGAAGATTAACAATTTAGGGTGTTGGGGCTGTGTGGATGTGAAATCCTCTGAAGTCCTGAATCTCCGAAGCTCTGAAGTCCTGTAGCTTAGATGCCTGAATTTCCACAGTGGGCGTCAGTCGTTGGATGCTTGGTAGCCCTGGACTGTTGATCCACCCTACTTCATGAGTTCGTTAATCCAGAACTCTGAGAGATTTGTTCTGATGTGCTTTGAAAAAATCCGAAGTTGGAGGCCCGAAATCTCGAGTAAGCACCTATCGATATAGCGCTTGGCAACAACTCATGGTCGCATGGGTTGGGGTCTAAGAGAAACAAGCTAGTGCTCAAAAACAAATATTGCAGAACAGAGCAAATCTCAGAAAGAAAAGATCTGTGGGGATTCTTGATTGCTCGAGAATCACATAATGAAATCTGAACATTTTCTTGAATCATATTGGTTTATGAATATTGTGTAATTTGTTAAGGATTGATGGCCTGTAAAATTTCAGTTGACTGTAGATTGTGTTTGCAGAGTTATGATTGTCAGAACCAAACCGAATTACCGCGTAGTGCAGAGAAATGGAGGAGGCACATAATGCTTCTAGTTCAAAGAATGAAGCTAGAGGAATGGATGTCCATTTGGGAGTTGAAGGATCAAACTCCAATGGGCATGGATAAGAGATAGATAAGGAAGGAGACATAATGAAAATCATTGAAAAATTGCAGAAAGATGTCCAGACTCACCAAGTAGATAAAAGAAAGCTCATGAAAGCTAGGGAAGAACAGGGAGAATTCAACATAAAGTTGATACAGATCTTGGAAAGGATAGAAAATAAATTCGATAAGGAGAGTGACTCCAGTAAATCAGGAAGTCACAGGTTTCCTGATGAGAAGAGGAAATCAAGGAGTGTTGGAAGGCACCATCATCACTCCCAAGGGCACTCCAAGAAGAGGGCACACAATAGTTCAAGCCCATATCCTACCAGAAATCACAGTATATCTGGAGTGGATGAACTGAAGGGTGAAATGAACAAGATTAAGCCTCCTACATTTGATGGACAACACACGAAGGAGGAATATGCCGAGACATGGTTGCTTGGCATGATGAAATATTTCCAACTACAGAATTATTCCTCTCATGTAGAAGGAAAAATTTCAATGTATCAAATGAAAGGAAAGGCATCCATGTGGTGGGATCAACTTGTGCAGGTGAAACACATTAAAGAGAAAAATGTTACTTGGAAGGGATTTAAGAATTATTTCGAAAAGAAATACTTGACTAAGAGATACTATGATAGAAAGATGAAAGATTTCTTTGAACTCAAGCTAGGTAATATGACCATTGATGAATATGAACGAAGGTTTTTGGAATTGCTGAAGTATGTCTCTTTCATCAAAGATGAGACTGTCAAAAGTATTAGAGTGGACTACCATCTTCCATTAGTGACAAGATCCAATATGATGATCCTAAAACTATGGAAGAAACTATAAGGAGAGCAAAATGATTATATGAGCAACAAAGAGAAAATCCCACTTTCCAGAAGGCTTGGGAAGAAAAGAAGAAACTCAAGATGGATCAGAGGAAGAAGGGAACTAAGCCATTCTTTTTCAGAAATATCCCTCAAGGACAGCCAAGTTTTAGAGAGCCTAGGAAGGCTAAAGTAGGTGGGAAAATACCAAGACAACCACCTATGGAATATTGGGGTTGTAAAGGAAATCATAGGTACATAGATTTTCCCCACATAAATGACAAAGTGAGAGATGTCCACAATGTTCAATAGGCAAAAATAGTGGAGGACATGGGAAGAAGTGTACCAAGGATCTATGCATCCCTGGACAACAAGAAAGAAGAATATCGGTCACATATGATTGAAGTGGAAGGTATGATCAACAACCAAACCATTACTATTTTAATTGATTCAGGAGCTAGTCATAGTTATATAAATCCCAGAATGGTGGAAAGTTTTCATTTGCCAATAAACAAGCATGGAAAATCTTGGTTAGTGTAGTTGGATATAGGAGCCAAGAGAAAGGTTGTTGAGTTGGTTAAGCCATGTCCATTGGACATGAATGGACTGAGCACAAGGGCTGAATTGAACATTTTACCTTTAGGTTCCTATGGTTGTCTAAATGGGATGGATTGGTTGGATCAACACCATGCCATATTACACTGTCATARCAAGGCATTCACTTTCCTGGATGAGGAAGGAAACCCAAGGAAAGTGCAGGGAATCCCAAGGGAAGTTACTGTAAGAGAAATCTCAACAACRCAGTTGAAGAGAGGAAGGGCTGCCAAATATTTGCAGCTCATATGGATGAAGCACCTAAGGATAATGTGTCAAATATTGAAGAGCATGCAGTATTAAAATATTTTGAAGATGTATTCCAGGAGGTACTCGGACTACCCCCGAAGAGAGATATTGATTTCTCTATAAACCTGATGCCTGGGGCAACTCCAATGTCAAAAAATCCTTACAAAATGAGTACACTAGAGCTGAAAGAACTACATTTGCARCTTGAATAAMTTTTGAAGAAGGGGTATATATGCCCAAATGTGTCACCTTGGGGTGCCCCGGTCTTTTTCATGAAAAATAAAGATGGGACATTGAGATTGTGCATAGATTTCAGACAATTGAAAAAAGTGACTATTAAGGAAAAATATCCTTTGYCAATGATCAATGATGTCTTTGATCAGTTGAAGGATGCCAAGATATTTAAAAAAATAGATCTCAGGTCAGGGTACCACTGGGTAAGGATAAAGGATGAAGACATCAACAAGACCGCCTTTAGAACAAGGTATGGTCATTATGAATTCACAGTGGTAGCATTTGGGTTATCAAATGCACTTATTTTTTTCATGTGCCTAATGAATGGTGTATTCAGAGAATATATAGACAAGTTTGTCGTAGTCTTTTTGGATGACATCCTGGCGTATTTCAAATTGAAGGAAGAACATGAACATCATTTGAGGATGGTGTTGCAAGTGCTAAGAGAGCACCATCTGTATGCCAAATTGAGCAAGTGCTCATTCTATCGAAAGTAGATCCATTATTTGGGGAGTGTTGTTTCAAAAGATGGGATAGTCGTGGATCTTGAGAAGATAGAAGCCATCAGAGAATGGTCAGCGTCGAAGAATGTGATAGAAGTCAGATCCTTTATGGGTCTAGTTGGATATTACAGAAGGTTTATTGCAGGGTTCTCAAGGATAGCTCACCCCATCACTTCCTTGCAAAGGAAGGAGAAGAAATTTCAATGGACAGAAGAATGTGAGAGACGCTTCCAACAATTGAAGCAGTTGTTAACCAGTGCTCCAATCCCGAGGATTGCAGATCCAAATGAAGATTTTGTAGTGTGTATAGATGCATGCAAAAAAGGACTGGGAGGAGTCCTTAGCCATAATGGGTTTGTAATATGTTATGAGTCTAGAAAATTGAAAGAACATGAAAATAACTATGCAACTCATGATTTGGAGTTGGCGGCCATTGTACATGCTCTAAAGAAATGGAGACATTACCTCATGGGAAAGAGGTTCGAACTTAGGACAAACCATAACGGTATGAAGTATTTGTTTGATCATCCAACCTTAAATGCTAGGTAGAGTATATGGTTGGAATTACTTTGTGAGTATGACTTTGATATCAAGCATATCAAAGGAAAAGAGAACAAAGTGGTTGATGCACTTAGCAGACGAGTCCATGAACTACATGCTACGACCATTAGCATGTATCAAACTGATATTAAAGGCATAATTTCGGAAGCTGCAAATGCATATTTGCAGTACATGGAATTGGTGACAAAGCTACAACAAGGTAAGATGCTACAGAAATTGGAAGATTATAAATTGGAAGATGATGGAACACTCCTATACAAAAACAAAATTTATGTACCTAATTCCCTGGAATTGAGAATAATGATCTTGAAATAAATGCATAACGTGCCTTATGCTGGGCACCCTGGATATCAGAAAATAGTGGCAGCAGTCAAGAACCATTACTTTTGGCCAGGTATGAAGAAGGAAATTGCATAATACATCACCAGATGTATGGAGTGTCAAAAGGTCAAGGCTGAGCATAGGCACCCAACTGGCTTGCTACAACCATCGCCCATTCCTGAGTGGAAGTGGGAAGTGGTGACCGTGTATTTCATCACATGATTACCCAGAACAAATAAGAAACATGATTCCATAATGGTGGTGGTGGATAAGCTTATGAAAGATGCCCATTTTATTCCATTGAAGAACACTCACAAGGCAGCTAATGTTGTTGATATCTATATGAGGGAAGTAGCATGATTGGATGTTATTCCTAAGACAATTGTGTCTGACAGAGATCGGAAATTTACCTCAAAGTTCTGGAAGGGGTTAATCAAAGGGTTCAGAACGAATCTGAACTTCAACACTTCTTATCATTCTGAGTCTGATGGGAAGATGGAGAGGGTGAACCAAGTGATAGAAGATATGTTAAGGATGTATGTGATGGACAAACCATCTAAATGGGAAGACTACCTACACTTGGTAGAATTTTCCTACAACAATGGGTATCAAGCATCACTGAGATGATCCCGTTTGAAGCACTTTATGGCAGAAAGTGCAACACACCAATAAGCTGGGACAACCTAGTTGATAAGGCAGTGGTTGGGCCGGAGTTGCTCAAGGAAATGGAAGAGAAAGTGATGAATATTAAGAAGAATTTGAAGGCTGCCCAAGACAAGAATAAAAGTTATGCTGATAAGAACAGAACCCACAGGGAGTTTAAAGTGGGTGATCATGTTTTCTTGAAAGTGAAAGCCAACAGAAGTTCCCTGAAGCTGGGAAACTGTTCCAGCCAGATATTGTGGGGCATTTAAAATACTAGAAAGGATTGGACTAGTTGCATATATGCTTGCATTGACTGCATCCATGACTATACATAATGTGTTTCATGTTTCATTACTTAAGAAGTATATACCTTATGCTAATCATGTTGTTGATTGGAATATGATTCAGGTGGAGCAAGAAGGCATCTTGCAAGTGCATCCGGTGCGCATATTGGCCCGGAAGAGAAAACAACTCTGGAATCAATCCATAGGGCTTGTAAAGGTCCAATAGACCTGGTACAGTCCTAAGGATGTGACATGGGAGCATGAGGATGCTATGCGGGCTGAATACCTACATCTTTTTGAATATTTTGAAAATCTTGCTGATGTTGTGTAAATAAGTTGCACTAAGGACAATGCAAAAATAAGAGGAGTGGATTGTGATATCCCTATCACAAGCCCCAGTTATATTATGAATTGTAAATGTGTTTTGTAGGTTGGTGGGCCGAGAAATTATACGTTGTTAGGATTATGTGTTAGTAGGCCAGAGCCTAGGTGTTAAAGGCCAGGAGCCTATTTTGTACATGTAAATATTCATATTATTAATATAAAAACATCGATTCTTGGAGAACGACCATGATAAAAGAGAACGGGGGACTAAGCTCCACTAGGATGGGTAAGGGAGAGGGGGATGAGAGGTTGGAAAGGGGGGTTAATCCTAAGGGCTTAAGTCCAAGAGAATAATAATTTATTATTATTCCAAAAGTTGTTTAGAAGGATATGTTTTTATCCTAAGTTCTTGGGGAAGGAAGGGTGACTTCCCAAGGGAAAGGAACGTGCTTCATAAGCGACAGATGTCAGATCAGGCTCATGCAGACTTAAGGGGGAAATTATTGTTGTTGGGACACACACATGCACTCAGGGAGGCACTCACGCACAAGGAGGAACTCACTCACGGAAAGGGGTTCATGCACAGACAGTTTTTGCTCTTACGCTCTCATAATCTTAGTTAGGTTAGGCCAGTCTACCCCATCTCTCCTCATGAGTTCACTCATGCACTGAGAAAGCACACATCCATCCAATTCCACCATTGTTGAACCTGTGGCCATTGTGCACCTCTGTAATTTACTGAGCCATCCCTTGCCTTACCCGACTTAGCTATTGTGGTTTGAAGAGGCGAGTTGCCAAGCCCGTGATTGAAGAGGTAGGTTGTCAGGCCTGTGAGAAAATCTCTCTCCAGGTGAGAGAGGTTCTTGTGGGTTGAAGAAGCAAGTTGTCATGCCTATGAGCAACTCTCTCCAGGTGAGAGAGTGTGTTGAGGAAGTGAGTTATCCTGGAGGGAGTCTCGTAGCTGCTACATAGCTCTAAGAATTCTGGTCCGACCTATTGCTAAAGCCTCAGAAGGGAAGTGGAGAAACCGATGAACTCTGTGACAGTGAAGGTGTATACTTGTTAAGGTCCTAACCCGCACATAGGTAGATTAATGTATTCGGATGTAATAAAGGTCAATATTAATAAGACCTTTCAATAAAATAGAATAAGGCGGATGTAAGAAGACCTAATAGAAGCTTCCGCTTCTAGAAGGATCTTCCTCTAGA
>JASDQU010206793.1:37794-48266 GCA_032191745.1 Picea mariana
TTGCCAATTGGCCAAGCCATGAGCTTGGTAAATTCTGCCCATGTAATTTTACATAAGCCTAACCTTCTGCCATGTTTGGGGTCTGCGCCCAGTATAGTACAACAACATGTTTTCGATGTAGGTATAGGATAAATCATTGCAGGATGGTGGCATGTAAAATGAGGCGAAGAGATCAGGAGGGCCTGGGATGAGCAGTGTCAAAATTTTATGATTTGACAATCATTTCTACACGATTTATCGCCATGAATCCATTGGTGCATTCAAATTTTGCATCCAGGCAACGAGTTTTCAAGCCATTTCTAATTTGAGGTATAGTTATATAATTTATTCCAATTTATTAATGAGATAATGTAAAANGTTTGGGGTCTGCGCCCAGTATAGTACAACAACATGTTTTCGATGTAGGTATAGGATAAATCATTGCAGGATGGTGGCATGTAAAATGAGGCGAAGAGCTCAGGAGGGCCTGGGATGAGCAGTGTCAAAATTTTATGATTTGACAATCATTTCTACACGATTTATCGCCATGAATCCATTGGTGCATTCAAATTTTGCATCCAGGCAACGAGTTTTCAGGCCATTTCTAATTTGAGGTATAGTTATATAATTTATTCCAATTTATTAATGAGATAATGTAAAAGCCTCTCTACTTCAAAGTGGGCCTGAAGACATAGTCCATTGTTGGGATGAACTCTGTTATCATGTCTTGTGTTCTTGTTCTTATCCTAATTTTTTCTCCATAATTATGTCCTCTTTAATGATGCTTTACATAAGTTGTTACTTATGCTCTTAATGAAATTCATGTAATGTCATCGATGAAAAGATCACAGATCATCTAGTCAGAGTGGAATGTGACTCTGATGGAAAAGGAAAGCACCGAGTGAATCTGAGCAGTTGATTCAGAGGGATCGATGGGCCAGACAACAGATGCCATGTCAATGTTGCATCAGATGGCACAAGTGACAGGGACACACATGGTAGTGAGGTGGATTTTGACCAATATTAAAGGCCTAAGGAACTTTAGAAGGACATAAATTTTGATCTAGAGCTTGATTTTGAGCATGGTGATAGTCATTGGAAAGATATTGACAAGTAGAATATGATGGTGCCATCAATAAGAGGCTTTTAGGTGGTTGAACCATCCATTAAAAAGGTACTTAGGGGGTTGGGGTTCTTACAAAGTGGTATTAGAGCATATTTCAAATGCCAGGCCTGGATGGGCTAGAGATCAATCATAGGACTTAAGGCTAAGGTGACCCTGTTGGAAAGAGTTTCTCTGCATTAAAATTTTATTTATTAACCACACAAGTTCATTAAGAAGAAAGACTGCAGATTGAAATCTTGTTTTGGGATTTCTTGCAACATGAGAATTGTTTTCACTTGATGGATTAATAGTTGCTCCTATAGAAGTGGGAATATGATGACAAGCCTTAATGGATGAGCCTGAATGTGAATGACTGAAAATGGAAGAATCTTGTTAAAGGCAGTTTAAGTTCAAAGAATGAATGAATATGTTGTTGTAATGATGGGTTGTTGCAGCCCTGGAAATTATAATTGTTTCTTAAATAAAATACTAAACCATGTGTGTGTAATTCCTCATGATCAGAGGACTGATGTAAAATTGTGAGGTCAGTTAATTTACCTATAATAATTGGAACCTATAGGTGGGATAACCTGTTTAAGCAAAAGAAAGAGGATCCCTTTGGACTATTGATAGTGCTCATAAAAGAAGTAAAGTGATATGGGCATATGAGAAAGTTTATGAGCTCATGGATGCACTAAGGAAAAATGCACATGCCTATTAATATGAAGGCAAGTCTATGCATATGAATGCAAAATACAGACAAATAGAATAAATATGCAATATAGGCATGGGTAAAATTCTTGGTGCACAAAAATATGTTGTAATGCATATGGTTATGAATGAGCATGAATATAACATGCTTATAGACTTGTGATAGTTTGTTACTGGTTGTGAGATATCAGGTTGTTGTGAATAATTTTGGACAATGATGATCTGATAACAGTATAAAAGTTAATAGTATGAATAAGAATGTTGATGGTGTTATTAGTTATAGCCATATGAAGATAAGGAAAATTATCAGTAAAATTGCTGACCCAAAATATGAAAAAAGGGAGCGCTTGGGCATTCTTAGGAGATCACGAGATCAAATAACATCCAAACAAGGATGGAGGCCATACGAGTATGGCTTAGTAAGATCAAGTAAGAGTGAGAGGGAATTTAGGAAAGGATTTCCTTAATAAATGAATGTTGACTAGAAGGAATTTGAGGCATGAGGAAAGATGGATATTGGCATTTTACTGCCCAGGGTAATGTTGTAATTACCTATTTGTATTTTTGTGAATTGTGAAATATTTTTATAGAATATGGGAAAGAGTGATATCTTGTTGGTTGTTTCCATGTAAAAGGGGGAAACATAATTATAATTATGTTTGTGAAGGATGGCCATGAGAATAACTGTAAGTTCTCCTCAGAGGAGGACATATATCAAAATTAAAAACACCAATGTGTATGAATAATGTGGAAGAAGGTGCAAGCAATGGACATGCATGCTAATTTCCATATATGTATATATGTATGTACTAAAGGCATGGTATTATACAGGTGGATATTGATGGCCACCCACCTTTTCCAACTGGCTCAAAATAGTTTTCTGGCAATTTTGGTAATCTACTATTTTTCGTAGTTTTTTCAGGTCTTGAACTTTCAAATCATTTTGAGGCCCTAAATGACGTTTTTTGGGAAAATGGAGAGCAACATTGAAGTTCCATCGATTTTTCTCACATCAAAGTTGTAGTCCTGAGATATATATTTATAACGAGCTATTGAGCGCATCAAACGAAGATCGTATGAAAAAGTTACGACCCCAGGAAGTTGATGTACTGACTTACCCAAATGGGGCCCACATGACTTTTGGCGCTTCATCTCCTAGGGTTAGGTTTTTGGATGTATAGGGTTTTTGACATTCTTGTTTATTGTAAAAGGCCTTTAGATCCTCATTGTAATCATCTTCTTGCGAATGAGTGCAACTGTCACATCTCTTCTCAGAGACAAGCCACCACCATTCTAGCAAGCTTGTTTTTCACTGCATTTTACAGTTTCAGCTTATTTCCTTATTGAATAGAAAACCAGTTTTATTGTATCTCTGTTATTCTGTTTTAAGCATCTGTTAATAATATGTAGTCATTTTGTTCTACTCATAAAATCCAGATCAGTGGTGTTAGTGCTAGAAGTTGCCCCTAGATTTCTATAGGGTCAAGCCTAGCACATCTTCAGTTATTGCAATGATTTTATAAATAAGGATGTGTTTAGGGTTTTGAAAGAAGGCGGATCAGGTAGATGGAAAGAGAAAGAAGAAGAGAAATAGGCTAAATGCAGATCAGTAAAAACACCATTGGGCATGGAGTCAAGTAAACACCTTGTTGATCGAAGGCAATCAAATTGTATATCAAATAAGACATTTATACAAAAATGGGTAGATGAATAGGGAATAAACAAAAAGTAGAACACCCATCAAACGAAGATTCTCTTTGTCAAATGGATGAAATTGTCCTTGAAACAAAATACACAAATAATAAGCAGTCATGGAAAAATCTTTACCACTTGGGAATCTATCATCCATGAGAAACCATTGATTCTCAATGTCTGCAATTCATTCAAGTAAGACAAAAAACCAAAATGTAAAACAAGGAAGATGGAAAAATAGTGTTTAGACAAGATAACTTACAATATGATAAAACAAATTTCATAGATCCCCAATGTCATAAGCGATCACAGAAACTGATGCCCTCAGGCTTACAATAACACCTAATGGCTGGCTAATTCATCAAATTCTTCTTAGGCCTTACCCTCTCGGGCCTTTCCTCGTGGCTTAGTCTAGGTGCTTGTGCTTTGGCTTTGTATTGAATTATGTGTTGTGTGTTGATTGCAGGTGCGTGGCTTTGAGGACTGGGCTCAATGATTTTTCTAATACTGATATGTGTTTTGTATCTGTGTAGGTTACATGGTACTGGAGAATTGGAGTGGGAGCTAGCCTTTGGGGTAGATTTGTTTTAAAATATAAAAACAAATGTTTTCTCATATATATGTGCCACCAATCTTTGCTCATTATGTGAAACTATAAACTTTGACATATAGCTTAACTTGGAAAATAGGCTGTGGATTTTCCTCCATGTTGTATTGCTGACTAATAATTATAGGATTTTAGGAAATGAGATGATTTTTTATGAAGGCTCTACTTTCCACGTCACTATTCTAGTAGCGTGCCTGTCGTAACCAAAAGTCCAAAATTTAAAAACTGTAAATTGAGTAATAACACTGGCTCCTTCTGGGGGTGATGCTCTCCCCGTGAGGCATCAAGAACAAGCAGACCACTGTGCCTTTTCTTTTGTGCATCCGTGCAACACAACCTACAAATTTTCGTCTCTGCAAATATTCACGTTCTTCTGTGTTGTGCTTAGTTCATTGGGCTAGTGGAGTCAGCCAATAACATTTCAAATCAGGCCCAAAGTTCAGTAACTTATTCAAACTCTAATAGAATGTTGAAAACAAACGTTCTGCTGCAAACTAACAGACTAAAAATAATCTCATACTTGATAGCGAGCTTATTCTTTTATCTATTCCTACTTCTAACAAATAAAAACTAGATCATCATGTGACATCATGCTTCCAATGAAGCCATGATAATATCCAGCTGACTGAAAAAACTTCTAGTATAAAAATAAATATGCAAGATCCCATGGAATACATGAATGCAATTTGAAAGGACAACAAAAACAAACTTCTTTTGATAAAAACAATCTGACACTCGAGCTTCTCAAAGATTCCATATAATCAGAAAACAGATCAATAAAGCTATGAAGAAAAACCTCTTGTTGTTGTTTCAACTGAAAAGCAGAAGGTCGTTGCATATCCTCTTCTTGATAATGGCTGCCATCTTTAGCTATTTGTAACTCAGAACATGATTGTGGACTGATTTCTTGGATGATGATCGGTTGTTTAATATTGTCTGCAGATTTAGGTTCAAGCATGGTAAATGCAAGCTTGCTGATTTGCAAAGATGGTTGATCAACCACTGGTGATGAAAGCAGGATCAATTGTTCTTGCAGTACTTCAATATTTCCAACATACTATTGTTCAATAGGATCTGAAATGAAAGGTATACGAAGAGTAGAATTTGCCACAAATTCTATCTTCTCTGCTTCATCATCTTCCAAAACTTTAGAGAAAAGGGAAACAACCTGATCTCGGTCTTCACAAGGATCATCATACTCATCATACTCAACAAAATACATTCTTTGGTGAATATGATATTTGAACTTTTCACAACATGCTTCAAGAAGTATATCAGAAGAATAATACCTCTTGCAATACTTATGGAAGGTTGCATGAAATTCCTGCAAACAAGATATGCTGGCAATAGAGAGTGACTGATACCATCTCCGAGCATCACCATTTAATGAGTATACAAACATCTTCATGACATATATTCAAATGATCTATGCACTGATGAAAATCTATGAGATGTTGGGTAGGAGTATCCCCTTCATCTCCATGGAATATAGGAACAACATCTGTGCATTCTGAGAAAGAAGGCACAGGATTAGGAAAACCAGGAATAGATGAAAAATTGAGAGGTGAAAACCTCCGAGCCAAGATAGCTTCCATATTTGAATTCCCAGTGGATTCACCTATTAATATTTAGACAGTGGAGTCGAAATGGTGAAATATCTGCATTCAAGGACATGTCCTCTTCTTGCTCACCATCAAGAAGCGGATCTGATCATTTTCATTCTCCCAGGGAAGATTTCTTCGCTGCTTCATCCCCGACAATGACGCCAAAAGATGTTAGTGCTAGAAGTTGCCCCTAGAATGCTATAGGGTCAAGCCTAGCATATCTACAGTTATTGCAATGATTTTATAAATAAGGATGTGTTTAGGGTTTTGAAAGAAGGTGGATCAGGTAGATGGAAAGAGAAAGAATAAGAGAAATAGGCTAAATGCAGATCAGTAAAAACACCATTGGGCATGGAGTCAAGTAAACACCCTGTTGATTGAAGGAAATGAAATTGTATATCAGATAAGACATTTATACAAAAATGGGTAGAATAATAGGGAATAAACAAAAAGTAGAACACCCATCAAACCAAGATTCTCTTTGTCAAATGGATGAAACTATGCTTGAAACAAAATACACAAATAATACGTAGTCACGAAAAAATCTTTATCCCTCGGGAATCTATCATCCATGAGAAACCATTGATTCTCAATGTCTGCAATTCGTTCAAGTAAGATGAATAAACAGAAAGTAAAACAAGGAAGATGGAAAAACAATGTTTAGACAAGAGAAATTACAATCTGATAAAACAAATGTCATAGATCCCCAATGTCAGAAGCGATCACAGAAACCGATGCCCTCAGGATTACAATAACACCTACTGGCTGGCTAACTCATCAAATTCTTCTCAAGCCTTACCCTCTCGGGCCTCTCCTCATGGCTTAGTCTAGGTGCTTGTGCGTTGGCTTTGTCTTGACTTATGTGTTGTGTGTTTATTGCAGGTGCGTGGCTTCGAGGACTAGGCTCAACGATTTTTCTAATACTGATATGTGTTTTGTAGMTGTGTAGGTTACATGGTACTGGAGCATTGGAGCGGGAGCTAGCCTTCGGGCTAGATTTGTTTTAAAATATAAAAACAAACGTTTTCTCATATATATGTGCCACYAATCTTTGCTCATTATGTGAAACTATAAACTTTGACATATAGCTTAACTTGGAAAATAGGCTGTGCATTTTCCTCCATGTTGTATTGCTGACTAATAATTATAGGATTTTAGGAAGTGAGATGATTTTTTATGAAGGCTCTTCTCGACACGTCACTATTCCAGTAGCGTGTCTGTCATAACCAAAAGTCAAAAATTTAAAACTATAAATTGAGTACTAACAAGTGGTATTAGAGCAGTCTACTTCTTGTCGTCTTAATGCATGTCCCCAACGAGGTCAGAGTATAAAGAATTGGGTCTCGATCTTGTTTCTCTTGAGGACAAAAGCTCTCACATGCCCACACGACCTCTCATGGTAGGAGAAAAGAAATATGAAGGGATAAGAGATCCTTTCAAAATGTTTCGTGAGGAATCCCTCATGCAACAGAGGAACGAGATGATGGATAGTTTCACACAAATCCTTTTGCGACTACCAACAGGGACGCATCTTCATCGAGCGGAGGTGCCGCCCCCTTCAAGGTACAAATCAACTTCAATATTCCTGTATTTGAAGGTTAGATAAACGCAAATGTTGTAGGCAAGTGGATGAATCTACTATAAGGGTATTTTTTTGTCCATAACTTTTCAAAAAGAGAAAAGATTACTTTTGCTCTCCTCAAAGCCTTTCCCCATGTCAAAGATTGGTGGGAAAATTTCTATGAGAAAAAGGAAATAGAGGAACCCTCATTATTTACAATCACTACCACCTGGAAATCCTTCAGGGATGTTATTAAGGAACAATACTACCCTGTCGGAAGTTATGACGACATGTATACCAAATGGTCCACACTGCGGCAATAAAGAGACCAAGCAGTGCCAGAGTTCATAAATATATTCCATAACTTGCACAACAAGATGGGTATCAAATATTCAGAGCGACATCTGGTGCTCAAGTATCATGGTGCTCTGCATAGATACATCCAGACCAAAATGGAATTTCTGGACATCTCGTCATTGGGTGCGACCTACTGATATACCATCAAAATCGAGCAAAATATCAAACAAAAGATGTGGCAATTTGGGCATGGGAACCACTCATAGCAAAGGCCAGCAAAGGGCGGACCCAACCCACAAAACAAAGGATAGAGAAAATATGGATAGTATCAGGACAACCATTCCAAGCCGCAAGAAAAGAAGGACACTAGAAATACAAAGAAAGATACCGAGAAGTGGTGAAACTTCCATAAGAGCCCTTGGCATAACAATGCTAACTACCGCTCAAAGCAGTCATTGGTCGCCGAAGTGAAAGCCTGTGAATCAGATGTGGGTTCTGAATCTGAGTCAGAAACAAAAAGGGTAAGATAGATCATTGATGTGGAACTGAGTTCCATCGTTGCTACCAGCAAGCTCCAGCCTGGTGAACCAGATGATCCAAAAGAAGGAGAGTGCCTCTTCCATTCACATATGTGGGTAAAAGGCACCCCATTGCACTTCATCGTTGATAGCGGTAGCCAGAAGAACCTCATCTCAACAGAGGTAGTCAAGCAGCTGGCCCTACCGACAACGCCTCACCCACAACCCTACACCATTGGATGGCTCTGCCAAGGAAGCGATATTCGCGTTAGTGTTGGGCTCTAAAGATGTCCTGAAAACAACCTTAGTTTAACATTAATTTATCAACCCAAGGATTCGTCTTTTGTTTCAAGAATATCAACAAAGTCTATGCAGATAGTTGTAGAGGCTAAAATCGTGTAGTTAAAGTAAATCCGAGTGTATCAACAATCAAGTTCCTCACATATTCCTTTAAAATTGTGAATCTAAGATCTATGACAGAATTGAAATATGATCTACAACATGCTGTGAATTAAAGAAATTAACTAATATGTTGAATTCATCTACTAAGAAGCAATAATTTAATCTAGGAAAATACTTGCAGAACTAATATATCAACTATTAATCAACTTGCCGGAAAATAAACGGTGAATTATTATATCTGTGAAAAGGGACAGAAAATGTAATCTAATTGAAAGGAATAACAAATGTAGTCTAATATAAAGGAACAAAAAATGTAGTCTAATCGAAAGGGACAACAAATGCTAATTTAAGTGAAAGGGATAGAAAATGCTAATTTAAGTGAAAGAGACAGCGCGTATGAAAATGAGAGGAACTATCAAGCAGTAAAATACCGCAATGGAAACTAGAACAACAATCGATAAAATTCATATGAAACACCTTTCTTTCGTAAGCAAACAATATAAAAATATCAACAAACTCATGCATTCATCAAGTTACTATTGCAAAAGAAATTTAAATCACTGAACGGAAATCAAACTGATAAAATTATAGATTGAGACAACAACTCCTTTATACTGGGCCCTCGGTCCTCATAAGTACTACTACTAGAAACTCAGTATGCAAGAATGGTGAAAATGCCAAAATCTTCTATTAATTCCATGACTGATACAACATTTACAAACGACTGCTTTCAAAGAGCAATTCCGAATTCTAAATGCTTGGATAAAATTCTTCGATTTCCTTTTTAGGATTCATTACCCCCTATATATTACAATGATATGGTTAAATTAAGCTATCCCGAGGATCGAAAGATCCTCGGGATTGCTTTTACTATTTATAAGGTTTAAAAAATAGGGAATCGGTCTTTCTCAAAACTATTTTGTGCCTCATGTCTTCAACCTTAAACAATCTTCATATCTTTGACATATCGTTAACTATCTTGGGTTTGACAATATTTAACCATTCCTGCAACAAAATCACACAATTCTAACCGAATAATAGAATTTATCTAATATTACTCAATGATATTTCTAGAAGACATTTTAATCATTTCTTATCCTAATTATCCCTAATTAACAGAAAAGTCAATTAAGATTATTTCATAAACCATAAGAATAAGGAGGATATTTGAACCTTTTTCACAACTCAACATACCCCCCAACTTACCTTCTTGCATGTCCTCATGCAAGATGAGATCTTACATGTAAAGCAATGATGCTATAAGGAGGAGAGGTTGGTTCACCAGGTTCCCTAAACCCATTCTTACATTTGAGCTCTCCAAAAGCAGCTTCTTCCCTTTTTATATTAATTTGATAATCTCTCTGGTAACCCTCTAGAGGAAACCAAATGATAGGGAGAGTATATTTGCACCCAATCCAGGCAGGTCCTTCTTCTAGGATCATTCTAGTATGCCTTTCCACTCTGAAGGTGGTTGCAAAAACGTTTTTGAAACCAAAGGGTTCCCTACTCTTTACTTCACTTGGGGAGGTATCCCATCTTAACTTGGAAGCAACAAGAACTTCTTCTTTAAGTTCCCTAAAATATGGTAGGCCTGATCGCATAACCTGTCGATGGATAGGGGCTAAAGAGTTCACCACACCTTCCATTTTCATAAATGTCCTGCGCTGCATGATGGATGGGAAGGATTTTGGAGGTTCCCCTCTAATCCAAAGATCTAACCCAGTTTCCCTTTTTAGGAAGGTCTTGTGTGCTTTAGTCCATCTCACTTGGTTTTTGGTAAAGTATAGGAATGCTTGAAACTGTATGTCCCCAATAAAAGGACCAGGATTCTCTTTCCTGTTGTCTTCCAAGATGAAATTGTGGAGGTATAGCTCACACATAAAGTATTGCACTTTGTCTTCCTACTCTCTAAAACATGAAACAAATTCAGAGACAATGGTGAATTTAATTGGTTTACCTACTCTAATAGCTTTCACCCTCAACAACAAATAAATTT
>JASDQU010206796.1:17304-28481 GCA_032191745.1 Picea mariana
AGAGATAAGTTACACAATAACTCCTTATAGAATAGGAGAAACTCCTCCAAATTCCCAAACACATTCATACATCACAATTCACATATCTTGAATAATGAATACAATATCTCTATATATACCTATTTGCACACTACACATGAGGCCCTTTAACTATTAGGTTGACCCTATTACATGTATAATTACTTATTATATTTACATTTATCCCCATATATGCCCCCCTTAGGGTCTTATCATATATATATTTACCCCCACATAGGCCCCTCTTGGGTCATAACATAGCACCCTCCTTCAAAAAGCTTTGTCCTAAAAGCTTTGAAATTAAATGCTTCACATGTGGTGAAACCATGTAATATGTTTTTCTTATGATCCTTATTTATTCATTCCACTGATGATGATATATCCATCCAAAATCAATTATTTTCTGTCTTAATCTGTGGTGTCTAGTTATTGCATAATTTTATTTCCTTTGATTCCATGTACTGTTGTTGTAACTTCTCCAGTTTATAGAGGTTGTTGGTCTTTGATAATATCTTGTTGAAGAGTGGTTTTGTGATGCCTTCTTCCATGAATATTGACAAGTATTCCATATTATTCCTCGATAATGATGACATCGAACTTCTTGTCTTCCTTGAAATATTTCCTGATAATGAGGTTGTCGGTATGGTTCCACATTTGATAGTTTTTCTTCAATTTGCATGTGCATTTCATCTATATTCCTTTCATAGAAAATGGAATCCTCTATCTTCTTTTATTTCTCTTTTATTTCTCTAGCCTTAAATATAATAAAATCATATTTAACATGTACATTCTCTAGATGAATTTCAACTTCTTCAATCATCTTTTGGTGACCTTCTTGAATCTTATATTCTTTCTCCTTTTGAAGTTTCAATGTGACCTTATTTATAAAATTATGCCATCCTTCTTCAATTTTGAATTGCATTTCTGATTTTTCCTCACAATATTTAGGGATTCCTCAAAATTCATGCAAATTTTCTCCTCAAGTCCTTTGGTAGATCCTTCATCCAAGATCGTCATTTCTTCTTGATTTTCATAATTTCTCTTTTCTTATTTCAATCTCTTAACCTCATATAGTATTTTTTTATTATGGTTTCATAATCTACATATCTCTTCATCTTTCTTCTTCAAATATTCCCTTGACTCATTCTTTTCAAAATTTCATTTTCTAATATTTTCTTGCTTTAAGTTTTTAACCTCCTTAATGAGTGATTTGTTAAGGGATTTTTTATTGGTGAACTCGTCATCTTTATTAATAATGTATTTTCTTAGTTCTTAATTATCCTTATTCAATTTGGAAACTATTTCTTTTGATTCCTTCAATTCCACTTGAATTTTATGCATATCCTCCATTTTTAAGTCTTTGGTCCATATTTTTTAGAAAAAATCTTCAAATACTTCCCACGTGATATTTTTTCTAGTATATTTATCAATAGTCATCCATCATTCCAAAGATTCACCCCAAAAAAGATTAATTTCCAAAAGAGGACCAAATTCATTTTTCTTTATCATTCTCAACCATTCCATAGGATTGATTTCATCTTTATCTTCATTTCCTGTAAACTGAGGTATTGCCATTCATTCTTAATTGAGTTATAACCCCAACCCTCAACTTAAAACCTTAGTATATTAAGGATAATGATCTCAATTAGTTATAATCCTTTTTCCAATATAATATTATATTTTTTCTCTTTCCAATGTATTTTTAATTAACTCAATCGAACATTCCAATTAAACACTATGATAGTTTTAGATGAGCATACCTTTGAAACCATGATTTGGAATATGTTCTTATGGTTGACCTTCCTTCTGATTTATTTATGAAATTTCAACCCTTCTAAGTATGAAATTTTGGCATGTAGTACTATGATATTTCCTCTCTGTAATGCCACAGGTCTAACCAAAATTTGATGGCCAAGTGAAATTTATGATAAATTTCCAAAACCTTTCTAAGTTTTGGAATTTTTTGGAGAGGGAAATTGTACAAAATTCCACACATCCAATATTTAATACATGATTCTAAAATTTGTAACAAAAATATTTTGGACTATCCTCTTTAAAATGCAACCATTATCACTTAATTTTGATCTCATTGAAAAATATATGACTTTTTTACCCAAAATACTTGTTTGAGCCTAGTTATAGGACTAGTAAAAAAACCTATCTTCCACAAGGTATATCTCCGAGAGTATAATGACCCATAAGTTAGAATTTTTACAATAGGTACATTTATATGTCATATAAATAGCCTCCAAGTTTCACTTTCTAAAGTATCCCTGAAAAAAGTTATAGTGAAAATGCTAAGGTGACTCTCTTGGAGAAGAAAAATGCTAGGATCGATTCTCTGATATCAAATGTTGTGCACAAAATGCTTAAAATATAATAATAGAACATAAGTGCACATGATGTACAATAATGTGATCATGTATCACAACTCCAATATATATAATAGAGATAATTTACACAATAACTCCTTATATAATTGGATAAACTCCTCCAAATACCCAAATACATTCATACATCACAATTCACGTGTCTTCAATAATGAATACATGATATCTATATATACATATTTACACACTATACATGAATCCCCTTAGCTATTAGGTCAACCATATTACATATATATTTACATATTACATGTACATTTATCCCCATATATGATCTGAAAAGATCTTTTAAATGACAATGGTTGAGTTATTATACATCAGTTATTTTACCATTTAGGAAACTAATTAAAGAGGAAGAATTATTAATGAAACATGACATCCATAAAGAAATATACATATATGAACATAAGCATGAAGAACATCAAACCATAAACACCAAACTGATAACAAAGTTCAACAATCTCGCCTACGTCTTCGGGCCTTTGTCTCAGTGGCTGAGGCTTTATTATTTATGTTCGAAGATTTAAAATTACATCATAACAGTGTCAAAAGGATTACAAACTAATATGGTATTCTTCTACCAGATCTCTAGAACCCAACAAAACTGACGACACTGAAATCAGATGAACGCGACTCCCAGAAATGGCCCACAAAGGTGTTATCCTCAATGGCTTCCCTGCATAAAAATGGATTTGGCTCAAAAATCCTTCAACATTTTCCTATTATGAACCTCCTTTTATGGCTTCAATAACCTATGGTTTATATAGACTAGGAGTGGGTAAAAACCTCCCAACTTATCCCCAAGATCTAGCCTCAAAAAGAGCCCAAGATCCTCCAAAAATGGATTACATCTCCCAAATCTGATGATAAAATTAATAAAATCATAAAATATAGTATAAAACCCACTTATTGGAAAAAATCAAGGGTACATCCCCCTTCCTCCATGCTCCTGGTCATGTGGGCGCCTCCATGTGGCCCTGGACTTGCGCTAGTTCTTTGGCCCCCTCCTGGATTCTGGCTCCTGGTTACATGTATAGGCCATATGGTCATGGGCTACAAGCTCCACACACCCCATTTCTTATCCCCTTGGTCATAGGCCTATCGTTACGCCCTTGGTCGATGGGCTAGCCCGACCAACCGGGCTAACCCCTTATCCGCGGCAACAAATGATGCATAGTCGGGTCATATGGAGCGGTTATGTGATCGGGATCTGGGGCTAGAGTATTTTCCATAACCGTGTGCAAGTTTATGTATGGAGCAGGGTCTCGTGGTAAGGTTACATGGATCATCCTTCGGGGGCTGCCGCTCAGCCCCAGCCCTTGCTCCACCCAATTATTAATACCATACACTTTAAATAACATTTTTATACCATGGTAATCAAGGAACACCATGGATAGGCTGGCTAGCCCGGTATTGCCAAATCATTAGCCCGGACAAGAGGTCACAGGGTTGACTCCCGTGAACCCAAGATTTTGCCAATAAAAACGACCAATTTATGGGTGCCATGTGGAAGCCCATGACTGGGCCATGTGGCACCAAGCTATTTACAGAATATACGCCACATGTCAACCCTCAATTCAACCACCTGTCATACCCAGTCAACACATCTTCCTCGTCACCCAACTACCACGTGTCCGTACGGACCATGCCACGTCAGCCTGTGCCAAATGTCACCCTTGCAGTGGTGCCACATGTCACACTCTGACTCGTCCACCCATACCTTCCATGTCAGCTCCAACACACCCTGCCACGTCATTTATATGGACGTACGGCCTATACATTCAACTTCCACATCAACACTGTATGGACTGTACAGACTGTACAATCAACATCTTTTTTTCCTGTTTGAAGAAATGAACATACCGCGATATCTGGAGCATATGACATTTGTTTTAGCCCGTTCAAGTTGCATTGGGTTTGTATCGACAATTTATACGCACACGCTTGTTTTCAAGTCATTCTGAGAACTTTGATTTTTAGGCCTTCCTAAACCCATTTTGACCCCAAGATCCAATTTTGGATCATAGTTCCCCACTAAAGACCTTTTGGTCCTCCAAACGTTTACTGACCAATCATCAAGTGAGAGATAGGACACCCCACTTTTTCTCTATCTTTAAACATTGTCCTGTGCACCTGTCTCATCAAGATCAACTGTAAAACAATCATGATAATTGACAACATATTGTTAGCCATCTGTACTATGTCACATCTTACTGAAGCCACTATCATCCATGTTGAAAACATTACTAATGATAACTTCAAAAATATGACTGCAAATGCACTAATATGTTTGTAGTATTTGCATGACATAAGATTATCTTGAAGCAAAGTGTGATTGATCTTCCATTCTACAATCATCTCATGTTCTTACTTAAGATCAATTACTTGATTTGAAACAATTATAGGTGTGTTGCTTTCATGAGCCACATTTCTTAATTGTTACATTGTTTGAAGAGATTTATTTGCCTTTAAATGATGAGCATGAACCACATATTCTTTGCCTGCTTTGATTAAGTGATATTGATTATGTTCCTTGTAGAAGATTGCTTTACGATCATAAAAGTAAGGACTTCCTAAGACCATTCCACATTCATTGAGTGGCACCACATCACATGTTACCTCATCCACAAACTTAGATGAAATTGCAAACATTAATGTGCATTGTTTTTTTATGTGCAATTGATGATTATTGCTTATCTATTTAAGTGTGTAAGGCTTTTGATGCATCTGAGTGTTTAATCCCAATTTTTTAACCACTTCCTTTGAAATCAAGTTATATTTAGATCCACTACCTATCAATGTGTTGACCTTAGTGTTCCTCATTATGACCCTTAAATGACACAATTTACTTCTAGAATCAAATCCATAGCCAATTTTACCTGCCAAACCAACCAATGAGACTTTAAATTCATCACCTAAATCTGATCCCAAGTTTGTTGGTCGTGATTTTATTGAAACTGTTTGCCTCCCTTTCCTCTCTTTGAACCACTTCGGTCTCTTCTCGGGATGAAATTTCTAGCAATGGTCCCCATCATGCCCTTCTTTTTTGCAATGCTTGCAAGAGGGTTTCTCTTCCTTTCTTTCCACTGAATTTTTCTTCTTTCCATTCAACTTCCTTTTGTCTTCTTTCCTTGAAGATGATTCCCCTAATACACTAACCCCTATTTTCCCTGCCTCAATGTATGTATCTTGAACAGAAACCTCATCAATATTAGTAGGTCCAAACATAAATACAGTGTTATGAATATGTCCAGGTAAACCTCCTATATACTTCATAAGAGTTTCTTGGGTATGTAAAGGAATATCTAACATCAATACCATTTTACAAAATCCATCTGTGTATTCTTGCATTGTTTGTCTATTTCTTAGTTTAATACCTTTCCATTCAATTAAAGCCTTCTCTTTATAACCCAAGGGATAGAATTGTTTTCTAAGTGCATAAACAAAAACTTTCCATGATGGAAATACATTACCCACTTGTTGCATGCCATTTTGCAACTTGCTTTGCCACCAGATGAGTGTTGTATCTGCAAGTCTAAGCGATTCCAACTTGATTTGAGTGGCCTCATCCTTGATTTTTTGCACACTGCAATAAACCTCCATCTGTCTGACCCAATTATCAAGTCTCGCTGCATTAACTTCATCATCATACATGGGTAATTCAAATTTTACATCAAGCTTAAGTAAAGGCATTTCCTGTTTATGTTTATGGGAATGTTTTCTTACAGTGGATTTAGAACTTGAACTTGAAGAAGAAGAAGTTGATGGAGAAGAAGGAGGTGAAGGAGGAATTTGAGGAGGATCATCTCCTTCTTCACTTTTAACCTTTGAATATTCACCTAGATTCGGTCTCTTCTATTCCAAGTAATCCTCATATAGAACCTTCATCATCTTTGACATGGCAAAGAAAGTTTTTCGAAACTCTTTCTCCTCATGAGAAAGTCCCTCTTCTGATCCCATCTTCTCACTTTGAGAAGTTATCTTTCTCAATCCAATCAATGGATTCTCTTCAACAAGCTCACCTTCACCACGATTCATCATTTCCCTGGTAATCATGCAAACTCAAAAACCAACTGTCAACTACCTTTGATACCACTTGATCCGAAAAAGATCTTTTAAATGACAATGGTTGAGTTATTATGCATGATTTATTTTACCATTTAGGAAACTAATGAAAGAGGAATACTTATTAATGAAAGATGAAAGACATAAATCAATATACATATATGAACATAAGAATGAAGAACAACAAACCATAAACACCAAACTAATAATGGAGTTCGGCAATCTCGGCTATGTCTCTGGGCCTTTGTCTCAGTGGGTGAGGTTTTCTTATTTTTGTTCGAAGATTTTAAAGTACATAATAATAGTTCTAAAAGGATTACAAACTGATTTGGTGTTGTTCTACCAGATCTCTAGAACCCAACAAAATTGACAGCACTGAAATCGGATGAACAGAGCTCTCAGAAATGGCCTGCAAAGGTGATATCCTCAATGGTTTCCCTACATAAAAATGGCTTTGGCTCAACAATCCTTCAAAATTTTCCTATTTCAAACCTCCTTTTATGGCTTCAAGAACCTATGGTTTATATAGACTAGGAGTAGTTAACAACCTCCCAACTTCTCCCCAAGATATGGCCTCAAAAAGAGCCCAAGATCCTCCAAAAATGGATTAAATCTCCCAAATCTGCTGAGAAAATCAATAAAAATCATACAATATAGTATAAAACCCACATATTGGCAAAACTCAAGGGCACAAAACCCTTCCTCCGTGCTTCTGGTCATGCGGGCACCTCCATGTGGCCCTGGACTTGCGTTAGTTTGTTGGCCCCCTCCTGGATTTCGGCTCCTGGTTATGTATATAGGCCATATGGTTGCAGGCTACAAGCTCCATGTACCCCATTTCTTAGCTCCCTGGTCATAGACCTATGGTTACGACCTTGGTCGAGGGGCTAGCCTGATCGATCAAGACTAACCCCTTATCTATGCCAACAAACGATACATAATCAATTCATATGGAGTGGTTATGTGACGAGGATCTAGGGATGGAGTATATGCCATAACCATGCGCGATTTTATGTATGGAGTAGAGTCTCATGCTGAGGTTACATAGAGTGTCCGCCGGGGTCTGGGGCTAGGCCCCAGCCCTTACTCCACCCAAATATTGATACCATACACTTTAAATAAAAGGTTTATACCATGGTAATCAAGGAACACCACAGGCAGGTTGGCTATCCTGGCCCTGCCAAACCAGTAGCCTAGATGAGAGGTCACGAGGTCGACTCCTGTGAACCCAAACTTTTTCCAATAAAAACGACCAATGTATGGGTGCCACATGGCAGCCCATGACTAGGCCATGTGGCACAACACTATTCATCGAATATACGCCACATGTCAACCCTTAATTTGACCACCCATCATACCCAGTCAACACATCTGCCTCATCACCCAACTGCCACGTGTCTGTGTGGACCATGCCATGTCAACATGTTCCACGTGTCACCCTTGCAGTGGTGCCACATGTTTCATCCGGACTCGTCCACCCGTGCCTTCCACATCAGTGCCAATGTGCCCTTCCACGTCATTTGTACGTCCATACAACTTGTAAAGTCAGCTACCACGTTAGCACTGTACAGACTGTATGGAGTGTACAGCCAACATCTTTTTTGCCCGTTTGACGAAATGAACAGACCGCAATATCTGGAGCATACGATGTATGTTTGAGCCTGTTCAAGTTGTGTTGGGTTTGTATCGATAAGGCCTATGCACGTGTCTGTTTTGAAGACATTATGAGCACTTTGAGTTTTAGGCCTTCATGGACCCATTTTGGCCTCGAGATCTAATTTTGGATCAATATATGAGCACCTTCCCCCCTCCTCCCCTCCCAGGATAATATCATATATAAATTTAACCCCATATATTCCCCTCTTGATTCATAACACAAGGGGAGAGATGGCAAGGAAAGGTAAGGAAAATCTAGATATGGAAAGGCAAGGCATGGCAAGGCAAGGCATGGAAAGACCTAGAACTATACCTAACCTTCTCAACATGTTTTGCCAAGGAAAGGAAAAGCAAGGAAATAGATGACAATAACTAGACCTAGACCTAGACAAGGCATGGAAAGGAAAGGAAAGGAAAGGCTAGACATGGCAAGGAAAATAAAGAGTAGAGATATATTATCTACAATAGTTTGCATACATCCTTCACTTTAAGAAGACAATCTTTCAAGATGGTTAGAGCCTAATTTTACTAAAAATTGGTTTACTCTTACCAATGTTAATGTATATCCAAATGATGGATTTAAAACAAAGTTTGGACATGTGTTTGGAGTCCACATATTCGATTCTCTTAGGTTCAATTATTTTGAGACTCACATCATGATCATATTGGTGGAAATAGAGAACTTCCACACAATCATTATTGAAGTAGTTACCTACCAAAATACACCATTGAATATCCAAAACAACATCTAATCCAACACCCATGATATATAATTCATATTGGAGGTTATAGGCATTCTTACAATTTTCCACTTTGTGGACCACATGTTCACATTGAAAATGTTTTTGTATTGGGATGCTAATGAGGAATTTTTTAGAAGTATATATATGGAGGCTGAAATGATTAACCAATTTCATAAAAATAATGTTTATTGTACTTTGAAGATCAATAAAACAAAGACCCTTTGTTGTTTAATACGGGAATAAAATGTGGAAGTATCAATTCTACGTAAACTAGTCATGGAAAATAGGGATACTAAGGGTTCTCCTATTTATAATGGTGGAGGGGGATGACCCACATGGTAAGGCAAGGAATTTCATGGCAAGACAAGGTTGTACAAGGTAAGGAAAGGAATGACAAGACATGGAAATGAAACACAAGGTAGTACATGGAAAATCAAGATATGGAAAGGCACAAGGAAAGGAAAGTCATGGAAAACAAAGGAAATGAAAGACATGGAAAGACAAGGAAAGATAAGGCATGGAAAGACAAGGAAAGGAAAGATAAGGCAAGGTAATACAAGGCATGAAAATGCATGGCAAGGAAAGGCATGGAAATTAAATACATGGCAAGGCAAGGCATGGAAATTAAATACATGGCAAGGCAAGGCATGGAAAGACATGGAAGGAAAGTCAAGGCAAGGCAAGGAAAGACAAGGCATGGAAAGACAAGGCATGGAAAGACATGGAAAAACAAGACATGGGAAGGAAAGAAAATACAAAGAAAGAAAAGGCCAGGAAAAACATGGTAAGGAAAGGCAAGACATGGCAAGGAAATGCTTGGTATGGCAAGGAAAGGCATGGTATGCCAAGGAAATGCATGGAAAGACAAGGCACATGACAAGGAAATGCAAGGAATGGAAAGGAAAGGAAAGGAAATTGGCAAGGATAGATATGGAAACACAATAAAGGTAAGTCAACACAAGGAAATAGAACACATGACAAGGTCAATTAAGTGTCACAAGACATAATGTAGTGTGGTTTTGAAACATGACATGAGTAAGAGGAAAATGGAAAAAGGAAAAATATATCATTTCTTATATCATTTATAATAAAGTTGTTTGGATGTACTTTTAAACATTATTATGACCATATTAAGATGCAATTTCATCCATATAGGTTTCCATTAGTCCGTTATGGTTGAAATAGTTTTTTGGCATTAAGAATTTTGGAGAAAATGGAAATAGGTGAATAGTGTTTTTTCTTTAATACATTAAGTGGAAAAATAGCCAAATGACAAAATCTAGCCCTTAAAATTTTCTTTTAAATATTTACAAGTTCATCAATTTCTCCAATAACCATTGTAGAGTCCCACTTGTATCTATGTTTCATTTGTATAATATGATTTTAATAATTTGGGCAGATGCATATACCTAAGTTTGATATGTTTAATCTTGAATTTTACAAGATATTGATTTGAGTGGTTTGAGTGATATAATAAGGGAGCAAGAAGGATCAATGATATCAATTTTTTGTATGCCATATATTCCACATGACTATAACTAGCTAAAAAAGAGCCACATGTTTGCCCAAATCTAGTTAAGGACCATACAATCATCAACATTAAATAAACAAACAATGGAATCCATAAAAAAATGTTCGATGATATATATATATATATATATATATATATATATATATATTCAACAATGTCTCAATTGTATATTTTTTACAAAATTGCACATCGTGCCCAATAAATAGAACATGGACAGGTGCCCTAACATGGAAAAGTACCATTGGTGGCCTAGATACAAAATGGCACTCATTGGTCACTCATTTACCATTGCCACCCTTGCAACTATCAGGAACATCCATGAAATCAATATTTCTTCTCTTACTTGAAGAATCACCTTGAGTGGTTTTGTGCCTATGCATGGTTCATCGCTCCTGAGAATGGAAAAACAAAAAAGGTCTTATAATTGTTTTTCCATAATGAATTAATAGACTTACAAAATGATACTTTGTAATTCAACCTAAGAAAACTCAGTATAGATGATACTAAAAATCGTGAGGGTGCACCCTCATCCACGATCCTAATCTCTCATCGATGCCACCATGGGTCAGATACAAGGATCAAATCATGAAATTTAAACAAAAATGCATAAAATCAATTCCATTCATGATATACAAAAATTGATCAACAAATTATCTCACTATGAATAACTCGGGAAATGGTGGAGAATCATTGGTAGGTGGAGCACTCGATTGTACAAACTAATCCATAGAAACATTTTTTTTGGAATCCTCAACGAATGGCACAAATGGAAAAGGT
>JASDQU010206799.1:5821-18902 GCA_032191745.1 Picea mariana
AACATGTCAAACAAAGAGAATGGTGTCGAACCTACCATCATGTTATAGGAAGGAATTCCTTGACTACCCTCTCCAAATGAAGTATGGTTTACGTTCAGCCTAGAGGAATGATGGTGAGAACTGCTGAGTGAAGGGGACGAAGGAGGTATATGACCCCCTCCGTAACGGAAAGCGTTATAGGTCTTGGAGCTCCTTGCCTCAAGACCTAAATTCTATACATTGGAGTAGGAAAGTACAGTGCTCGTACTGAAGCTAGGCATCCTGTATGAAAATGGAGGGCCTGTCACACTCTGAGTGAAATGCGCAGTGATCGTCGACATAGATGGAATTGGACCATTGCCCGAGGTAGAGGCAGTCGAGACCATAGTGGCCCGGACTGACGACGGTTGGTTAGGAGGTGAAACACCCCCTATAGTGACAGTCGTAGAGGAAATATGAGTATTCCCTCAATAAGTAGCAGCATTTGTTTCCATCTCTACGTGTGGCACTACCTGACGCTCGTCAGGTCGAACCTGTACGACGATGGGTGTCAATAGATCAATTATTGGAGGGTTATATAGACCGAGAGCTTTCGCGTTGAGGTCATAAATGATTGGTTCCCACGGAATCAAATGTTCTCCTCTCGGAGAGTAGTCGGGCACAGTTTCCTATAACCTGGTGGCCTCAAAGGACCCTTGTTGGTCTAGTTTTCGCCTTAGCAGTGGTGGGGGTGGCTCCAGATAAACCGGCGGCAGGCCCAAAAGCCTTCACGACCAGAAGAGCTCTTGATTCTCCATTGTGTGAGAATATACTATGTGAGAAGATCAAAGACATGCTATGGATTTCTATAATCATTTTGAACACCAACACTCACTAGAAAAATCTCCGATGATATAAGACAAGCAGATCACTAGCTAGTTGGAAGAACAGTTACACCAGCCAACACTAGAGCAAATTACCGATGCAAGTGCAACTTGAATACAGAAGCACCCTCTGGGTATACTCCGTAAAGTGTGGCCCAATGTCTTCCCTAGGTACCGCGATATACCCCCGCAGTCACCTGTGTAAGTCACTAAGATAAAGGTAACTAGGTTACCAGTGTGAGAACAGTCACTAGGCAGGTACAGTCAATAGTCGTGTGGACTACAATGAGCAGGGTATCAAGCTGAAAGCCTACCAAGGGTATCAAAAGCAAGTGTTCTGAAATATGACTAAGGAACTCGAACAGATTCAAGACCCACGAAGCTCCGTGGAAAATACGATCAACGGAATCCCAAGATAAGCCCTCTATATGCATTCCCCACTATACTTGGTCCAGCCTTGGAGGGGTTATCTCCACTACCTTTCCTTACGTGACCTTGTGTTTAGCCCCTGTGTTAGAGGGGGGTCCCGGATAACTTTCACAGTTACTGGACTTTCAAGCACTCTTTAGCTCAGACTCTTATGTTTGTTTTTGTAGCCTTGAAGAGTTTCCTCTCCAATCCTAAATCAAGGCCCTAGACGAGACTAAATTGATGGACCCTGCAAACACAAAGTCTAGTAACTTTTAATTAGGCATTAATTTTAGTGGTTATATTAAGTCAAAAGGAACAAAAGTGAAACCAGTGATGTTCTTTAAGAGACGAAAGAGAACAGCATAAGATGATACTAAAAAAAAAAGTACTTCTTTCTTCACAAATAAAGATTTGCCAATTTAAACTCTTTAACCAAACTTTTCGTAATTACTTTTCTCAGATCTTCGAAAAGAAAAACTTAAAACAAGATTTCACTCGACTACGAGCTACTTAATGTACTAAGCATTCAAGTAAAGGACTTAATAAAACCTTCTTTTCCCTCAGTAAATGAAACAACTAGCCTAAACTACTTTACCAAACAAAGAAATGAAAGATTTGTTTTTATTGTTTCATGCTTCGAAAAAGGAAAAAATGACGACAAGGCAGGACCAAGAAATGAATTCAGGCCCAAAAGCAGATCACAGGGAGTCACTGACAATACTCGATAGACAGATCAAAGAAGACTCACCAACTTGTCTAAAAACTCTATTTTAAAGAAAACACAAGAAATATTTGGTCAAAAGAAAGCTAAACTGAAGTCATACCTAGCCTACAGACTACTATAACAGAGACCAGTACAAGGTCAAGAAAACCCTGAAGGAGTGTGAATCTTGACAGGGAAGAGGATGACTGCCTCTTCTTTTTACAAACATTTTCTCAACAGGAACGCTATTGACACTTCAACAGCCAACATATGTACGCGGGTTGTCCAAAGGCAGGGCACGTATGCACGCATGCAGGCCCACTGTAGGACATGTACACATCTGTAAATCCACAAAACAATGAAATAATAATAGTTTATCATAGGCAGGGAGTACTGGTATGGAAGACCAACATCCCTTAAAGACAAAAAAGCTTACATAAACTCAAAAAGAAGTGAATAAACTGATTCAAAGCACCCAAAAAGAAATATCCCCAAAGACCCTAGAGGCCTCCCCAGTATGGTCACCAATTCTGCTATAGCGAGAAAACCCCTCTACAGACTTCACCAAGGTTCTAAAGTGTAGGCAGAGAAAACCGTCTAAAGTATCCTTCTTTTAATCACTATCCCAACGTTACCCCACAATCATACATAAAAGACAAGAAAGAGGGATCCTGTAGGCCTACCTTAAACTCTGCGTCCAGTGTCGATCCCTTTGTGCTTGGTTGTTTTCTGACTATAAATCTCCTCCCAAGGATAACCTGCATTCATCAAAACACAATCAAGAAACTAAAAACACACATTCTACATAAGGATTAGTGGGTTAGACATCATAAACAAGAAATGTAACCAAATCATATAATTTTGAGATGTCATTTGGCGGGACGAAAAAAGTACTTATTTATATTAATGTCACAAAAATCGTCTTACAACATGAGACCGACACTTCTCCTCGAACTTGGTCCTAGAATCCTCATCACCATGCACCAACTGCTTCCACATCTTCTTCTCCTCTTCAGTTTTCTCTTAGGGAAATGGCAAGGGACTTGCAATTGGGGCAAAGGGGGATTGATAAAATGGGCAGAGTTTATTTTCTCTCATGCTTCTTCTTGCAATGGGACCCCAACCCCTTCTTTTAAAGGAAAAAAGGGATAGTAACGGTTGGGGTGACTGGCTATGGGCAATCAAACGGTTAAGTAACGGCCCAGAAACTAGTATCTTATGCAATTTTCCATTTTTTGCGATATTTTGTGAGTGTACGCGGTCAGTAGTAGTGTAGGGCACGTATACTTTCAAATCAATGGTTTTTTGAAGAGCTTGTTCAATGATGGCTTGGAAACGATAGCGAGTTATATGGCCTCATGCCAAGTATGCATGTCTGGTGCAATTTAGGGTTATAACACTGCTATAGAAGAACTTGATGATATAAAAGCTTTGTCTGTTGACCAACTCCTAGGAACTCTGACTGCCTATGAAATGAGGATAGGTAAATATAAACCCACCTCTAGAGAATCATCTTTTATAGCATATAAGAATGAGGATTCTGAGCCTGATGAAATTGAAGAAAAATTTGTGAGAAGACTAAAGAAAGGATTAGGCAAGTACCAAGGGAAATTTCCCTTCAAATGTTTTAAATGTGGAAATATAGGTCACTTTGCATCTAAGTGTCCACACAAGAAAAAAGATCAGAGTTATGAAGGTGAAAAGAAGAACAAACCCAAGAGATTTGGTAAAAATAAAAGTCTATGTGTAAACAATGATGACTCTTCAGAAGACACAGATAGTGACTCTTCTTGTGAAGATAAGATTAATGACTTTATGCTTATGGCCAAAGAGGATTATGATAATAAAGGCATAGGAATTGATGTTGACAATGAAGAAGCTATGGTTGACTTGGAAGGAGAACTGATCAGTTCTCTAGAAGAAATCGTTAGACTCGGATCTAAGAAGAAAAAGAAAAAAAAAATTGTTCATATAGTTTGAGAAAGACAATAAAGAACCTGATGAAGACGTTGCCCTGCTAAAAGTGGAATTAGAAGAGGAAAAGAAAATAAAGGACATTCTGAAACAACAATTATCATAAAAGAAGGCAAGATGTGAAGCCTTCGAAGAAGAGGTAGTAAAAACCAGAAAAGAGATGGAGAAGTTTAAAACATTGTATCTCCAAAATATTCCAAGAATTAAAACCACCGCAGAACTAAATGACATTCTGAGCAAACAAAGATCTCCTTTGTTGAAGACTGGTTTAGGTTATGTAAATGGTTCAAGCAACAAACACCCATAAATCAAAGACCCAGTAAAGATGATCAAGTTCCAAGTCAGCAGACAATTAGACCATGAGAGTACTATGTCACAAAAATATAATAAAGAAAAGATGATCCCTGATAAAAAAACAAAGAGATCAGAAGATGCAGCAACAAATTCCAATAATAAGGCCATCCTACAAGTACCAATATTTCTTCCATGGCTACTATTTTTACTGTTCTAATTTTGGTCATAAGATTGTAAATTGTCAAATTAAGTTTAGAGACATGCAACTGAGGAGGTAAAGAAATAAACAATATTTAAAACATAGAACTAAGAATTCAATGAATAGACATCGTAGAACCAATCACTTTGACCTACTGAAAAATGAGCTCGAACGTTATAACTGTCATAACTTCGGCCACAAAGCTGCAAGCTGCCATCTAAAGAAGTACAAGGCAGATCCAAGGATAAGTCCTTTAGCTAGAAATGCCAGCACATGGAAAAACAAATATAGTGGAAAATGTGGCCTAGTACTTTCATCTCAAACAAAAAAATACCCCTGGTATATAGACAGTGGATGTTCCAATCACGTGACTGGAGACAAGGATAATTTTATGTCTATAAGTAAAAGAAAAACAAGAAATGTAACCTTTGGAAATGATGAACCAGGTAAAATCAAGGGTAAAGGGATGGTGAGTTTGAGTAATGGTAAAGGAAAAACCTAGGATGTTCTTCTTGTAGATGGGATGAAACATAATTTTCTCAGTGTAAGTTAAATGTATGATAGAGGATGTGAAGTGGTATTCACTTCCAAGGATTGTAAGATAAAATCTGTAAATTAAGGTCAAGTGGTGTATAAAGGCATAAGGACATAAAATAATGTATATGTGTTGAAAGAAGATAAATAAGAATGTCATCTAAGCAAACATGATGAAATCTAGTTATGGCATATGAGACTTGGAAATCTAAACTTTGACCACTTAATCAAGCTCAAAAATCTTGATGCAGTAAAAGATCTTCCAAGAATATCAAAGCCACAAGACTACGTGTGTAAACCCTGCCAAGTAGGAAAACTAACCAGGACACAATTTAAATCCAAGAGCTCTACTTCAACAGATAAACCACTCCAATTAGTTCATATGGATTTATGTGGACCATCAAGATAGGAAGTCACATGGAAGGAAAACTACTTTATGTTGATCATTGATGATTACTCCAGACTTACTTGGGTTTCTTTTCTCAAAGAAAAAGCTAAAGCATTTGAGAAATTTAAAATATTTAAGGCTTTAACTGAGAATCAAATAGGAAAGAGGTTAAAGGCAGTAAGATAAGACAGAGGAGAAGAATTTATGTCAAGTGATTTCAAGGAATTTTGTGATAAACATGGGATCAAGAGAGAATACACAATCCCAGGAACTCCACAACAAAATGGAGTAGTTGAGAGGCAAAATAGAACAGTTCAGCAAATGGCCAGGTCAATGATGAATGAGAAGAACATTGGTCAAACTTACTAGGTAGAAGCAATACACACAACAATACATATTCTTAACAAAGCCCACCTCACACCACATAGTGACAAGACACCTTATGAATTGTGGTATGGAAGACCTGCTTCAATCAAAAACTTCAAAGTCTTTGGGAGTAAGTGCTACATAAAGAATAATATTGAAAACCTTCGCAAGTATGATCACAGGGTTGATGAAGGCATCTTCTTAGGATATGCTACCAATAGTAAAGGATATAGATGCTTTAATAAAAGATTGCATATATTACTTGATTGCATTGATTTAAAGGTTGATGAAGAAGTTCCAGTAAGAGAGGTGAGAAATATTGAGTCTACTACAAAGGACACAACTGAAACTGAAGATGAACAGGTCCAAGAATCAGATGGAKAATACACACCTAGACAAGAAGAGTCAAGACAGCAATCAACATCAAATCCTTCCTCTAGAATTACTCAAAAGAATCATCCTGAAAGTCAGATAATTGGTGAGAAAGGMAAAGGTGTACAAACCAGGAGAAGGATAACCAAAGACACCGAGAAATCACATATGGCCTTCATATCTATGGTGGAACCCAAGAACTTCAATGAAGCCAATGAAAATGTAAATTGGTTAAAATCATTGAATGAGGAACTAGACCAGATTGAAAAGAATGAAACTTGGGAACTCGTTCCTAGGCCAACAAATAAAAATGTAATAGGATCCAAATGGGTCTACAAAAATAAGATGAATGAGCAAGGAAATATTGTAATAAATAAGGCTAGATTGGTGTGCAAAGGATATGCTCAAATAGAAGGACTAGACTTTGATGAAACATTTGCTCCTGTAGCAAGATTAGAAGCTATTAGAATGTTTCTTGCCTATGCTTGTCATAAACAGTTTAAATTCTATCAAATGGATGTCAAGTCAGATTTTATAAATGGAGACCTAAAAGAAGATGTCTATATGGAACAACCAGAGGGTTTCCAACTATCAGATAACCCTGACTTTGTTTGCAAGCTAAAGAAAGCCTTATATGGGTTGAAACAAGCTCCTCGTGCCTGGTATTATAGACTGGATAAGTATCTTCAAGACAAAGGGTTCAAGACAGGAATAGTTGACAGCAATCTATATATCAAAACATAGGGTAATGATTTTCTCATTCTGTTAGTCTATGTAGATGACATCATCTTCGGAAGCAATAATGCTCCATTGGTACAATTTGCTTCTGCCATGTAGTCTGAATTTGAAATTTCTATGATAGGGGAACTGCTATTTTTTATTGGTATGCAAATTACTCAGAGGTCTAAAGGATTATTTCTTTCTTGGGAGAAATATCTAAGAGAAATGTTGAAAAGGGTTCAAATGGAAGATTCCACACCTATGGTCATTGGATGCAAGTTAAGCAAGGATGATGACTCACCTGATGTTGATCAAAGTTCATATAGGTCTATGATAGGCAACCTATTGTACATCACAACATCCCGTCCAGAAATAATGCATGTTGTTGGAATGGTAGGAAGGTATCAGGTTGCACCTAAACAGAGTCATTTGTTAGTTGTCAAAAGAATATTCAGATATTTGAAAGGAACAATGGACTATGGCCTATGGTATCCTAGGAATTAGAATTTTCAAATATCAGTCTATTCAGATGTTGATTGGGCTAACTACTTGGATGAAAGGAAAAGTACGAGTGGAGGTGCATTCTTATTAGGAGATTGCCTTGTATCATGGTTGAGCAAGAAGCAAGGTTCCATTTCGTTATCAACTATAGGAGCTTAGTACATTGCAGCTGCCACTTGTTGTACCCAAGTATTATGGATAGTTCAGACACTTGCAGACTTGGAGGTAAAATATACAACATCGATCCCAATTCATCGTGATAATACTAGTGCAATCAGTGTGTCAAAGAATCATGTATTTCACTCCAAGACTAAGCATATACCCATCAAGTATCACTTCTTGAGGGAAAAGGTGACCAACACTGTTGTTTCTTTTCATTATATTCCATCCAAATATCAGATTGTTGATATCTTCACTAAACCACTTGCAAAAGATCAATTTGAGTATTTATGCCAGAAGTTGGGCATGACCCCATTATCAACCTAAGATATTCCATCCTGTCAGGGGGGGTATGTGTTGGTTGAATATCTGATGCCTCCGAAAAAATACTGCAACAGCTCAGGGGGAGCATGTTTTCTTTTACATTGATGTCAAAGGGGGAGAAAAGGTGATGCTATAGTTGGAGGTCTAAGCAGAATTTTGAAGCCTTTAAGGGTTTTCATCAATACCAAAGGGGGATATTTTTGGCATGTTTACAGACAGAGTGTGCTTTTCATTGATGGAAAGAACAACAACGACGATGGCATGTCTACAAGCAAGAAAAGAAGCAACGATGGCATGATTACTGGCAGAGTGTGCAATCAAAGCTTAGGAGGAATAGTGCAGAGTTTCACGCAGAGCGCAAGTGTGTKCCATGGTCAAGGTTAATTCCATTACCAAAGCTCAAGAGATATAGCATTCTCAGAAATCAAGACGAGACCCAAAGTCATTAGGACTCACAGAACCTTTGACACTTAGAAATTCTTCCAAGTTGGGAGGATGCACAAGCTCAAGAGGAGGAGMAACTGTGGTCATTGGATCACCAATCTCAAATACCCAATGTTTGTTAGATCATATTCCAGTGACCAGAGGAAGCACAGAGGAGAAGTACATATCTAATCCATTAGATTTGAGCACCGAGGACCAACAACCGTCGAATCTAGTTTAACTAAAAATAGGATAATGGCYGAGAGCCATCCTCCAACTCCGCGAAATGTGAAGTCACGATGAGATCTGAGCCGTTGGATCTAGAGGACATGTGGCGAGAGATCATCATTYCGCTGACTGAAAAKTCAAAGGTAAGATTTGTAGGAACTCACGATGTTCGAGTTCACAAGTTGATCTAGACCATTATATCATGTGGAGTTGTAAKTCATTGATCTAGAGCAGGTTTTGAAAATAGGAAGTCGGAAGAAGGGAGGTGAGTAGTCCTACAACTTCACAAAATGTGAATTCCTGATAAGATTTGGACCATTAGATCACCAAGGATCGTGGACCGTTGATATAGAGTATTTTGGATATCGGGAGTTGGAAGAGTCAGGGTTGGCTCATGTTTAAACACCCGACACGCAAGGTCGCGATTTGATCATAGCCATCAATCAAAGGGAGAGTGTGGACCGTTGATCTGGCATGATGAAGAATGAAGTTCGAGTTCTCAAAGAAGATATCTAGACAGTTGAAATATGGAAGATCGTGGACCATCGATTAGGCAACCTCCGAAATGCAAAGTCGCAAAATATCGATTCGCGAAGGTGAGATCTGGACCATCAGATCATTAAGGATTGTGATCGTCGATCTGAAAGGGGCACGCGTCGTTGGATCATGGACTTTAAGTGAAATGCTTCGGTAGCAAGCAGATTTTGAGAATCAAAACTCCCGAAGCCTGAAAGGAAAAATCGATCTCGTCTGTTGGTTTAGAGGGCCACATGTCACCTGACCATTGAGACTAAGGATCACACGTTGACAGAGGAAAGAAAAATAAAAAGAAGATAGATCGAAGTCATTGATCAAAAGAGCACCGTCAAGATTGTGAGATTGACGGTCCCATCACATTGCGGGGCCAGAACATGCTCGTGTCTTAATTTTTTGTGAGTGGGTCACAATTGAAACCATGGTTTTGGAGAAAGGACGTGTAGAGGCTCGTAGTGAATTGCAGGGTGAAAATAATTTTGGTCTAAAACCACCTTTGGATTTGCCCAAAATCACATGGTCATGTGAGATCATTTCCCAAGGTCCTATCGAGGGAGGATCTAGCACATCGCTAGTCTCCACTTTGGATTTCAGGAAAATGGGAGTTAGGAGAGTCGGGGTGACTCACGAAAGATGACCCGAAATGCAAAGTCCCAAAGTGATTCACCACTAGTGGTCATGTGAAAGGAAGGGGCTTAGCCATAAAAGCTAGTGCCCACTGTGTAGATTTCTCATAAAGGGAAAAGGCGCCAAAGGGATGAACGCATGGAAGTTTTCTCAGTAACTACCAAGATGAAGTGATTGCATCTGCCAGAGAATTCAAGGAGCTATAGGGTGAATTCCAGAGGAGCCGAACAGTCTTGAGGTAACTACCAGTGAAGTGAAGATTCATCATTTAGACAATTGATAGATGGAAATTCGTCGAAGTCTATAACTGCCAAAGAAGCCAAATAAACTCAGGATAATGATCACTGATGAAGAACAGACTTAGGATAATCACCAGAGAGGATGAAGAGTTGAGTGCATGCCCTCGTAAAGGACTTGGCATGATAAATATTCACAGGACAGAGAAGAGAAGGTTTCTTCTATTGAGAGTTATTCATGCGGGTAGAAGCATGTTGTGTGCAAGAGATGAAATGCACAAAAGAAGTGTAGCGCATTGAATGGAAATAATACACAGAGCATAAAGCACAGAAGAAAGAGATAGAGAAGAAATTCTTATCTGAGAGAAGAAGAGAAAGATGAGGTGCGCATTCAGAGACAGAGAAGAAGAACAGAAAGCTCAAGGAGATGCGAGCAGGAAGACATTGATGCAGGGAGAGCAGAGCAATGCAACATAATAGTGATGAGACTAGTAAGCCTTTTGACAAACACTGTATCACTGTAATAAGTTTCAGGAACACATTGTTTATATTCGATGTGGTAGGGAGGTGCTAGGGAGGACAGTTGTCCTCGGAGTTTCAAGTGGGTGCTTGAACACAGGGATTTGTAGCTTCCATCTGGTTGTAGCCACAAAAACCAGGGTGGTAGGGTGGTGCAAGGGAGAACTATTGTTCTCTGTTATACAGGTTGGCTCCTGTGTGACTAAAAGTTGGTGCTTCTATCTAGTTGGTGCTGGAACACTCAGGGAGTTGGTGCTTCCTTCTAGTGGGTGCTAGAGAAACTAGAGAGTTGGTGCTCTCAGCAAGTTTCTTCTTGTAAAACAGATGGTGTAGCCTCCAGAGGAGTTGGAGCTCATAAGAATGATAATGTATAGAAAATAAAGATTACTTATCATATCAAGAAGAAGAGGTTTTTCCCTTTATGGGTTTCCTCGGGAAATATCTGTCTCTATATATTTCATGTGTGTGATTGATGTTGAATATTTTATTTCTTACTTCCCTGCATTATTGTGATCGTCATTGAGTCTTATGTAAACAGTTTTAAATGGGCATAAATTTTTAAGAACAGTAACACATGATTCACCCCCCCTCTCAGTTGTCCAACAGACAGTTTTTTCAGAACTTCCATTAATCTCATTCACACTGGCATCCATTCCCTCCTGGAATGATCAATAATTCCTCACAACCATCTAGCAATGTCTCTCTACCTCCATCCATTCATTTCCATGCCCATACCAAGAGCACATGGATGAGAAAGAGTGAATGAATGATTAACAATGAAATGAATAATCAAAATGAAAGAGTAAACCCCCAAATAGCCTAAAGAGGAGTTTATATATTTACTTGGAAATCAAGAACCACATGGTATTTCTCCAAGAATCTCATGTAACCACTTTTCTCAATGAAAACCAAGATGATAAAATAAAATATAATAAAAATACTTATCCCCTTTATCCTCCTCTCTCGTGGAATCATAACCCCCTATCTCTTGTCCCTCTTTGTCCTACAACCATCAATGTATTTCATTAATATATATAGAAGTATTACATTTCCTAGGAACTCTGACCCCTTTCCAACTTTACTAGCTCACCATCCTAAGTCACAATTACATAATACATTCTAGTTCATAGGGATCAAAAATTGGGGTGTTACACATTATCTTATTTCACTTTTAATTCCAGTATATCATATGATTTTTTTAAGTACACATGGAAAAAACATTTATTATATCAGTAGAGGATCCATACAAAAATTCTCAGCTATGGGTCTGCCACTAGGGAAACCAAACCAGTAGCATAGGAAGAGCTCAACAATCCAAATAGTTTGAAGGATGTTTTTAAACATTTTATGGCTTTCTAGATAAGAAAAATATATATTCTTCTGAGAGTGGCTAGAAGCTAAAACAAAGAGATGCATGCTCTTTATTTTAACAAAATTCAAAAGAAAAAACATAATGACTATCCAGACATAGGTGGGGCCTACAGATCCTATGGAGGACAAATAGCTACCTTCCTATTGAGTTTTGTTGTTGCTACTAAACTAGAACGCGATAGATGTTTCAGGGCTTCGAGAAGGAGGAGGTGGAATTCATCCAGCTGGAGTTGGATGGTGCTCTAATATTCTTCCTTGGTTTCTAGAATTTGCCCCAAAATCATCTTCAAGTACCAATAAAGTTCGATTGCTCTCCAATATTTTTACTCATGACCACATGAGATTCCAATGTCAGGCACTCAATTGATAATTCCCTCATCCACCTCTTATATTAGTGTGGCGGTGTGGTTTGTTCGAATATTTTCTTCGACCTCTTTGATTTGCTGCTGAATATGTTGAGGAATGGCTTCTTGGAAAGCTAACATTGTTTTGTATGCCTCATTTTGGACCCAAGTGGTGGGAGTCCTTGCTTCTCTACGGCTGGAGGATGTTTCCAAAGGTGAGCCTTTGCCTCTTCGATATCCTCTGTTGTATCCTCTACATGGATCCATGCTGCTTGACGTTGATTTAAAGAACCATAGGTTCAATTTGATCCACCAAAGGTTTAGGGATAGCTTGCAGTGCTACCTGTCGTAGAGACCAACAATGTTTCATGTGTTTTATAATTGATTCATTTGATGTAATATCTTAAATTGTGTTTTCTTTTAATCCAAGTGAACTAATTTGCATGATGGACCCTTCCTTTTTTTTGAAATTTTTTTTTATGTAATTTATGTAACGTGGAAGAGATTGAATATGAAGCTCATTTCCTTATAAGACATCTTTTATAAAATGATATTAGATGATACAAATATCTTTTTTCACAATTTGGTTTATAAAATTCTAAATCAAGATGACTAAATTAATCTTGGATACTTCATTGTGAACCTAAACTCACATAAAACAATTGTCTAAACAAGTAATATTAGGATTTTAATTTCCTAGTTTTTTTGTTGAGCCTCTCTTTGCCTAGGTCCTACACACCATGTTGGTTAAAGGACGTTAAATTGCATCATCATTGTCATATTAGCTTATGTGGTTATTGAATGAACACAATAATTTATTTTTCAAGCTTTATAACTATGAGAAGCTTCTTGTTGGAAACTTGGAAGACCAAGTCTATCCACCTTGAGTTATGATGCAATCTTATTTCACTCAAGTTGGATGAGATAATCATGCCACATTTTTTTCTATTCTTTATGATGCATTTTCTTTATACTATTTATGAGGGATGGCAAGTGCAGAGTGTTGACTCTT